>VOMN01031543.1:0-18028 GCA_014899125.1 Orchestia grillus
ATAAACTAATTTGAAATGGGTTTCCTTTTTTCTGGGACACCCTGTACAAGGTGCTTGCAGTCGTCGAGTCACCTCAAGGGGTCTTGTCAACCGGACATAAGATACCTGCAGTAGTCACTCGGACATAGAGTGAATGTGGTATCCACTCAGACACAAGGTGCCTGCAGCAGTCACCCAGATATGAGGTGCCTGCAGTAGTCACCTGCAGTGTGGGTGCGGAGCGCTTGCCAGGGTCCAGCGAGAGGGGTGCCAGCGCTGCGCTGCCGCCCTCCACCCACTGCTGCACTGTCTGCGCACTGCACGAGCTTCGCGTGTCCGGGAACAGGTCCTTGTGGAACTCCCGGTATGTCTGCACAGAACGAGTCATGTCACTACTGCTGCATGAATTCCAAATATAAAGTTTATCAATATATATATTGCACACTACACCCTAGGTTGGCTAGGGTACCCAACGCGCCTGAGGACCAAAGCGAGGAAGAACTAAACCAAAGCGAGGAAGAAGGTGACCGCAAGCACGTTGACCAAGTGCATGGCTCTACAAGGAGGGTAAATGTATTCACAGAGCAGGCTCACACGAATGTGACTCACGGGGTGCCACAAGGCTCAGCACTGGGGCACCTTCTGGTCCTAATTTTCATGAATGTAAAACTAAAATACCCCTCCTATTTTAATTTTATTCTTCTTGCGGATGATAGTACCCTTTCATCGAGAATCTCTCCATAAAATATTGAAGAATCAACAGACTAAATAAATTAAGAGCTAGGAAAAATCTCTATGCCCAACCTTATATCAATTTTCGCTAGGGAATTACAAGTTCAAACCATTAGAACAAGCGCTGACCCAAATCTCCATAAAAAATTTTTTGCCCAATTCCGTCTCTATGATCATAACACTAGGAATTGTAATATATACATTAGAACTTCCTTACTACTCATGCACCAAATCCCATCATTGCATTTTCTTTGCAGGAACTGAATTTTAGAATTCCAATCCTCCAAACATACAACAAAATACCTCATTTAGATCATTTAAGGCAAATCTTGAGGTTTACCTTCTCTCGATGTATTGAAAGAATATGCGTAAATCTGTGTACATAGACCTACGAGGATATATGTATGTTCAAATATGTTGTGCATATGTAGTCCTTTGCTCGATTACTACCTCATCCCATACTTGTAACTTTAAAATACTTCTCCTGTTTTATAGGAGTATACATACGTTTGTGAACGTCGACTAATGTTCAAATATGTGTATGTATGTATGTAACCTCTTACCTAAATTACTAAATTAATACTATGTTTTGACTCTAATATTCAACTTTGACCAACTCATTCAGTTATTGTAACTTACGTACCTGAGTGTAACCTTAAGCTTTTTGTTATCAATCATTGATGTGCTGTAAATTGAAGACCTTCATTTCTATATAGGTTACCCTACAAGCCTTGTAGCTTATTCGGACCCACAAGTGGTACATATCCTGATTTCGGTTCTTCGTCATTCCTCATTTGATTGTAAGCCTTTATCTGATGTAAATTACGTGTGGTAAGTAAATAAACGTTTCAAAATAAACCAACACGACTCATTTTGTCACTCCTTCAAAGTGACAGTTAACAACGGCTCATACTAAAGACGTGACGATCGGGGCAAGGGTGCAGACGCAGTGACGAAATACACTTCGTTCAGGTATGCGAAGAGAAATTCAGTAGATACCAACGTCGGAATACAAAAAATGCGAAAAAAAGGCTAACAAACAACGGCCATATGTTCAGCTATACGCTGTGGAACATGCTTCCATGGCGTTTCATTTTTGAGTTCGTGAAGAGCCGTGAATCAGTGGTGCCCTATTATTTTGAGCTTACTGAAAACTCTTATCCGGTGTTGTTGCCTTTTGAGTTCAATGAGAACCATACAGTGACAGCCACACATTTATTACTGTAAATTTACAAAACGCGAAAGGGCCGGATGTTTTCTAATCCGGTGAGAATTAAAATCTGACCTGTAGAGCTCTGGTACAAGGCCAACCGCTCGTGTAAAATTACCACCTCGCTCATTCTCTGGGTCAAAGTATAGCTCATTAACAGCAACTAAGTCATCGCCTTGTATGCAGGATCACGTATACTGCCCAACTCATTTTACCATTAAAATAATTTATGATAAAAAGAATTGAAACGCGTTTCACTCCCCCATCAGAGTATCGCTAGATTCCTACATACTATGCTGTCAGCATATGAACAGCCGAAATTAAATATGAAGAACAGCTTGCATCACAAAGGCGATTTGAATAAATGAGAAAAACATAGTAAAGTACCTAATCTCATAGACTGCACTGCACAGGTCAGGACACATCACTGGACTGTACAGAGTGGGGTACGTCACCGTACTGCACAAGAGCGCCTGGCCAGAAGCTGCTCCAGAGACCAGGCCCAATGCTCTCTCGCGCAGTAACTTCAACATTAGCAAAATGACTATTGATTTTGGAGTTCAACTTCTAGAGGTAGTGCCAATAACCGAGTAGTAATACAAAGGTTACTAGTGCTTCGACGACATGAGTCATTTCGCAACGAATTCACAAAAGTATTTCACCCTTTATACATTATGCAATGCAAATTATTAAACAAAACTAAGTCTAACATAGGTATACAGTCTTAATAAAGACACATGACTTATGTAAAAAGTTGGTACTCGGCAAAGGTATAGAAATCAAATGGGTCGTGAGTAAGATACTTTCTCCAGCTACAACAGACTCAGTGTCTCATAACTGATGACTCATTTATCCTTTTTGGACAATATACCCAAATTTGGCTACTGCAGTCCTATAAGCAAGTACTATCCTACGGCTGCTAATCTAGTAGATGTTCAGAACATACCTTCATGGGCACCAGTCAGGTGACGTGTACAACATACCTTCATGGGCACATGCTAAATGATGTGCAGAATGTACTTCCCTGGGTACCTGGGAGGCAATGGGCAAGACATAGTTTCTCGGACATCTGGTATGTAAGGGGTAGAACGTACCTTCTCGGGCACCTGGTAGGTGAGGTGCAGAGCATCCCTTCCCGGGTACCTAAAACCTTCTGTTAAACAAACCTTCCTAAGCACCTAGTAGGTGAAGTGTTGAACGCACCTTCCTGGGCACCTGGTAGGTGATGGGGATGACGGCAGAGGAGGTGAGCTGCAGCACGCGGTTCACCTCGCCACTCATGACGTCCACGCCCCGTTTGGGCACTACACATGCCCCCTTTGTCTGCACATTCCCTGCACCAATGCCATCAGGGTAAGCTCATCAGCTCACTACATAAAGCCGATAGATAGCAAGCTCAAGTATTGCAACATATCACACAATAATACCAGACCACAGTAGGAGCAGCATCCAGCAAACGCTCATGCTGAGACCTGCCATCATTACAGCAAGTCTGACGACGCGTGACATCACTTCAGTGGGAGTGCGACACTTGAGAGCCATCTGTCAGTAACGGCACAGACCAGCACACGTGAGGCTCACACCTAGGTCCTGTTGAGCGCTTGGTACCCCAGTACTCGGATGTGCGAGCTCACGTACAAATTTAGCCCGCAAAAAATTCAAGGAGGCTTCAAATTACTCATAAAAATGCTCACAGAACAAACAAAAATACCAAGGGATAAAATGAAGTGATGAAATGTTCAAGAGCATTGTATTTGAAAATCTTCAGTAAAAAGCATATCGAATTCAAATGAGTCTTGGAGACTTACCTCTTATTTTCCATACAAGCTCAAAAAAATAATTAAATATTTCAAAGACTAGGTTAACTCTTCAAATTAAAAAAAAAAAACAAGATTCCCGAGAAATTGATTAATCATTGATCTAATAATTTGGCATTTTCACTGTATTCTGTAAAATTAAGGTTCACTTCTGTCTCAACTTGGGTTGCAAACCACCGTTGGTTCAAGCATGGAAAGCCCCTATTGATCCTTGAACAGTGAGCCCTCATTGGTCTTCGCATAGTGAAACCCTATTGGTCCTTGCATGATTATTAAAATTATTATTATTGGGGTTAGACGCAATGCACCGGCCTCGAGGGCTATACCGCATCGAAAGAGTAGGGACCATTTAGTATGGACTTAGGAGAACGGGGAATCTATGCACAGGGTGTGTTCCCACACAAGATCCCCTGCGCATAGAAACAGCAAGTTAGGAAGGAAGAGGAAGAAAAGACAAATTAAGAAATAGCGAAGAAGGAATGAAAACGGAAGGAAGCAAAGTGGGCACGAAAGATAGAAGTCCCGAAGGCCTATCTAAAGCTGAGGTAGCCTAGCGGTGCTCCCCTGGGGGCGCTAGTCCCCATAGCATAGGATAGACAAACCTAACTAACCTACCTCTATTGCCTATGGCCTATCCTACGCCCCCTGAGGGGGTCCTTGCATGAAGAGCAATTATTAGTCAAAGTATGGTGGCCTCCCATTGCCCCAAGGACAGAGAACTCCTATTGGTCGACAGATGATGAGCCACTATTGGCAAGTTTGAATGAGATACAGGCACCGCATAACAGTCAAACTGAGAGATGTAGTTAGTATGTTCAGCCTGATAATGCACACTCACAGCCCAAAGAGCTCAAATTTAATTCTTTTGAACAAAAACTTAAATTGTAAATAAGGCCTAACATTTGGAGACAAATTCATACCAAGCAACACAGGCATGCAAGGAACTTAAGCCTCACGCAAGACAGGCCCATCATGGCTGCTCCAGAAGTAGGACGACAAACCTGTGTGCTTGAGTCCCTCTACGAAGAAAGGCTCCTTCTCCGTCACTTCCCAATACATGATACTGACGTCTGCCTTGCCCGCCAGGAAGAGCATTCGAGTATCAACGTCATAAAGAGGCATCAGGATTCTGAAATGAATAGCTTCAAGTTAGAACGTCTATTAGTACCATACAAAGCAAAAATTTTTCTCAATAACATCAATATTCTCTGATAATTGTCTGTCGCTCATGGTAATCACAGATAAAAATGGCAGCCGAAACAATACAAAGCTTATTAGAGATATGACTCAGGGTTATTAAGTACATAAATTTTTAAATATGTATTTAAATACGTATTTAAATTTTACGGGTATTTATTGAATTTTACGGTTATTAAATACGGGTATTTTTCCTAATGAAAACATTCTCAGTATGTGGAATAACAGCAACCACAAAATATTAAAAAATGTGGCATACCTCAACCTTTCATTTAACAAATGGACGAACTTTGCACAGTAGCCCGAACACTCGACTGATTGCTACACATCTGCACCCTCCTGGAATGCTTTGGACACCAACACCATAAACCACAGGGTTTTGAGTCACAGCCATCATTTCAGGATTAGATTCTTTCATTTATTTTTTACTATTATTTCCATTAAATAAAAACTGACTTTGGTTTAATCAGGTAAGAATGACACCACCGACAACAAGACCCATATCTTGAAATACTGTCAAGAAGCATCACAACTGGTGCTCCCCAATATACAAAAAAGCACCAGTTGTCGTCCAATTCTGCAATGAAGCTGTGGCAAGCAAGTGCCTCATCAATAAAGGGCGTGTACTATTTTGAGAAAACAAAAACTAATAAAATGAAACCGAGATCATCTGCTAACCCAGTGGAAGAGTCGAACTGCTGCGTCTTGACTGGTTTGTCAAAGGAGCGTATGTCTCTGAGGCACATCTCCCTCACGCGGCTGCTGCTGTAGCCGGTGGTGAGGATGTGACTGGAGTCTCCGACCCACACGAGGCGGGAATCCTTTGTGCTCTGGTGGCCAGGGCCATGCAAGGCAACGCCGTCAGGGCTGCGCGGGTCGTGCACCCTCACCAGGCGGTCCTTGCCACAGCTGGCCACAGACGAACCATCCCCCCGCCAGCTCATGCTCTGCAGCTGGTCTGTTGCACCTCTACAGCCTGCACACGTTTGAGATTAAGTAGCTCTACACGCACTTGTACTGCCTGCACACAGCAATGTAGGTATTTTCTAGCTCTACATGCAGTTGTACTGCCTACACACTGCCATGTAGGTATTTTCTAGCTCTACAAGCACTGCAGGATTTGTAGCCATTAACTGACACTGCTCAACCACTGCAAGTGGTGTGCAATCTCAGGAATAAAAATGAGGTTTTAGCTCTACGAAGTTCAATGAACAAAGTGCTGACACCAACGCAATGGTGATTTGTACATTATAATTTGTAGCATAGAGAGGGAAACAATGGGAACTTCGAGTTTTTTTCTCAGATCGAAGTATCCAAGAATTCATACCAGCTAACAATAAAAAAATTCTAAGGTAAACCACATTATTTATTGGGGTTAAGTCTTTGTCATGATCAAAAACCATTTCTTAACATAAAGTGACACATGATAGCAAGAATAATGGCATTTGAGGCTTTCTGCACACAAAATCTCATAAAATGAAAGGTATCTCATAAATTAGCATGGATGAAGTCGGGTCAATATCACAGCCTAAGACACTGGATAATGATGATAGTCTTAAGACTGTCACTCAACAGACACTACTGAAGCGTTGAATACACACCAATTCTCAAACAAAATGACAGGAAAACAGACAAAAAATTTTTACCCATTGACTATGAATATGGTCATCAATTTAAAAAATACTCAAAATTCCACCAACAAATCCTTGATTCTTTTTTATTATCCAAGTAAAGTATTTACCACAGTCAGAAATACACAGAGACAGTCTAAGGTGGGCTGGCACACAGGGCAGTCACTCAAGCCAGGCACTCACAAGCTATCTCCTTCTGGTGCAGGATGTCGTAGACCTTGATGGTGTCATAGTAAGCAACCGAGAGAACAAACTCAGTGGTAGGGTGGAAGAGTACATTCTCCACACGCTTGTCAAACTGTGGCAGTGAGTACTCAGGAGTGCTGATGTTGCTTTCCAGGCCCTGCTCTGGGATGTGCCACACATGCACCTGTCAAGTTGTACATTGTAAGAAGATGTTCAATTTTACACAAGCCACTAGAAAATAAAACTCTTAACATTGGAGAAACTTCTCAAGTAGTTGGAAATACAAAGATGGCATCAAGAAAACGAGTGCCAAGAAAAGAAAGTTCTCACAGGAATCAATCCAGATTATGTGCACTTCCTAGTTCTTTCAATTATTTGATCACCAGATCTGCACAGAGAAGTCTCTGCTGCAGGATACACGCCTCTGTTGGTTTCACCTAGCAATCCTTGACAGCCTAACAAGAATGGTCCCAAAGTGAGATGAAGTCTAACCGAGTTTCTGCTCTTCCACCCTTGCATGTTATGCACTTTTCTTGTTCCTTTCTAAACATGGTGTCAACTATCATTTCTCTGCCCTGACTAAACTCCAATATTCCAAATAACAACCCCCCTTCCCTCCATCCTAGACTAAAAAATATTGCCCACTGGATTTCTAAAAACCCAAGTTTCTTCAACCACGACTCACATAAGCATCAGTGGAGCCTGTGGCCAACATGCCATCATCAAACGGTGAGAAGTCAAAGTCGGTGATGAGGTCACTGTGAGCATGCAGCAGAGGCTGGTTGGGGTCGAAGCGACCTTTGCTGCTGAGAGGCATTACTCCAAGAGAGCCTCCACCTGGACAAAAAACAAATCATATTCAGTGTTCAAAAAATAGATTAATCTGAGCAAATGTCACCTTGAACAAGGAGTATAAAAACTTAAGCATACTTTGACATTCAGAACCACAAGAAAATTGCTCACAAAAGCTGAGACTGATATGCAAGGCAGTGCTGCACAAGTGCTGAGAGAGTGACTGTATTAATGAGCAAATTAAAACTGGTTTAAAGCCTTCAATGGTAACCTGCTGAAATGGCTCTACAACTTCTGTTAGAGTACCATAGAGGGGAGTTTTGTTTGAATGTTTGTAAACATATTTTTTGGTGCAAAACGTTCTTCATTAAACCCTTCATAACCTGCCAAATTTGAAAATTGTATCTGCAAAACTGACTGCACTATGGGCAAAGAAGAAAGAAAAAAATATCACTTTGATGAAGTTATATATTATTTACATACCAAAGTGATATAATAATATTTAAAACTAATTTAGAATGGTTCTAACCATGCGCTGAGACTACTGCAACACACAGGGGCGCATGAATTAAGAGTGAGCTTACGTAAACCTGCCTCAGAGCAGCTCAGTCCACACCCCTGCTACAGGTTTCCCCACCATCACTCTCTTAACTCATGTACAGTGCAGCAGCCTATCACTTGCTGAGTCATTAAAAATTCATTGTAAAATGTTTCAAATGCATTTTTTGCTATCAATTCAGGTGGAATTCCGAAGAAACTATACATTTCTCATTTATTAGCTTCTCTTGTCAAGATTTATTTGACTTTGAGGCACAACAACTCCAAGAGTTTTGTCCTACAATAACAAACCATGCCTCATTTGATGGAGAATTTAACTGTAGACAGGTCTTGGTCAATTTCTCTTTTATTTAAAAATTTAAAAGGTATACATAAAAACATGAAGAAAACAGTAAAATCATTCTTTGTTGCTTCCAAAATCTGAAACTTCTGTTTTCTGCATTAAAAAAATAGGATCAACCCCATCTTTCTAGTGGAAAAATTAGTGACTGCTTTTCAAAAATTGTAGAAAAACATATGTTTTGTATCCCATTTCTTTTTGAAAAATTGAAACAAAATACCAAGAAAATATATTTCATTTCATCAAAGTTAACAAGTGTGAGACATCTGAAACCTATCTAATTGATAAAAAAAGTTTTTTTAGAAACAGTACGGCCCTTGTAAGCACTTAAGAAACTAACTGATACACAACTTATGGTATTACTAACAAGAGCACACCTTCTCTTGAGTGTCAACTACCCGAGTAAAATTCAGCTTAGAGAAATTAAACTAACATAAGAAATAAATCCTAGCCACAGACAAGCTCACACTGATCATGCTGTTCAACATACCTCTGTTCTCCACATTAAATGCCATGAAAGCAGCAGATGCCTTGATGTGGTTGCCACATGACTGAGGAGAGCCCACTTTGATGTCACTGAGCCAGTCCTCTTTCCGAGGGACCACACCAACAGCATTCTTGTACTTGCTCACTTTGAAGCGCCACGCCATTCTTCCAAACCTGCACACAACACAGCAGAAAGCTTTCAGTAACTTAATTTTACAATGAAAAAACAAAAATTCTAATTAGGAGACAAATACAGATGAAAAAAGTTAGAATTATAAAAGTGATAAGCTTTGGTTTATGCATGTAGAAAGTTATTCAACTTTTCACAGTTGCAATTTCAAAATTTTAAATTATATAAAATATATCAGAGCCTACAATCTCCTGCCTTCATAAAGATTCTTGTACAGTTGACATTGATGAATTAATTATGGGAATAAAAAAGAATTGTCATGTTCTGAAAGGTTTTATACATATAAACTGTTCCTGGATAATTTACTTCTTCACAAAAATGGATAAATCAATCCTATTTACTTGCTTAAACATATACCTACTTATTTGAACCTTCTGAACATATATCTAGTTTACTGAATGTTTGTTGCACTTATACATTGAGCAACTAAATTTTCTACTAAATGGTATCTCTGATTATTAGAATTTTGTATATGTCACAGTATTTATATGTTATTTATATGTATAGTAAAATTTTTGGAAATATGTATATTCCAATTTTACAAAACAACATTGACACAGGCAGGAGCTAAAAACAAAATACTTGTACCTCATACTATCCATTGCATTGCAGAAACACTCAAAAATTCAGCCAAACAATTAAGTATTTACAAAATATTAACATCAATTTAAATTCCTGTATCCAAATATTTTAATTAAGATAATATTTAGGGGCAAATAAAATTAAAATTTTATTCAAGGCTATCAGTTACTGAAGTAAAGGCAAGACAATGTCCAAATTACTAAATTCTAATTATATCCCTAAATATTTGACATTGTTAGAGCTAAAAAAACAACCTCAGAAGCTTAACTTTTGATTCATGATTTTAGATTACATTATAAGTAACCTAGCTTAAAGCTCCTTATCCATATATAATGGGATCCAAGGAGAACAATGAGAAGAAGTCATTTGGTATGGACTACAGAAAATGAGACATTATTCACAAGGTGTGCTCCCACACAGGTTTTCCTCTGCATAGAAACAAGTTAAGAATGAAGAAAATACAGAAGATATAACAAAGGTGTGAAAATTGAAAAAAGCAAAGTGTCATGGTCACCCTCGTACCACGAAATGTGATAGCAACAACCAAGGGAAAATACCCTAGGTGGCAGCAGTCGGAGTATGCGATCAAAGATTTGCAAATCACTCTTACAAAAACGTTTGGCATGTGAAGTACTGATAGAAATTAAAAAGTGAATTTTCTAGGCTGGTAAATTGTTATTAAGTACAGTGAGATTTAAAATACTATACAAGATAACATCTCCCAATTATTACTGTGTATTTTAATTCTTGATAGTATAGCAGTGTTGAGAATCTCCCACGTTTTTAACATCACCAACATCTATTTTCCCTTTTGTTGCCCCCATGTTGTAAGATTATTTATAAAGAAATGTATAACAATTGTGCAGACTAACCCATCACGAAATAGTGGTGTGTAAATCTCCCATACTCTAGTGATGAAACCACCTCCATTTTTCCTACTGTCTCTTAAAATAGTACTCCCATACATGATTCACATATCTGCTGCCATGAAGTAAGAGCATGTAAGCAAGACCTAATTCACCACAGGCAGCAGTTTCGCCCATGTTGATTATTTGTTTAGTTTGTAACCGGTGTTAGTAGGAAACCTGCACAACCTAAATATTAATGTAATATTCCTTGGGATATTTATGTAATATTTAGGTAATATTTTCTGGGACAGGAACAAAATAATATCACCATACATGATTCACATATCTGCTGCCATGAAGGAAGAGCATGCAAGTGTAACCTCATTCAACACAGGAAACAGTCTTTTTTGCCCATGCTAATTATATGTTTGGTTTGTAACCATTGCTGTACAGAAAATTCATGTGACTAGTGATAACATCACTCCTAAAGTGTTGACTGCCATTATAGGGAGATTGCCCAGGTATACACAGCATTAACACAAGCTGACACACCACTAGTGGTGTTATGGAGGATATTTCATGTAGAATCTGTAATGAATTAGCCCTGGAAGCTAGGGTAAAGCTTTATAAGTGAAACAATACTTTGTTGAGGTACTTTCACTACTCTGGGCTGAATAGCGCACCAATATGACAGCACTATCTGTGAACGACTGCCACCATTGTCCAGAAGTGCACAGCACCCACATAACTTGACCTCATACAGTTGACTGGTACCATTCTTCAAAGTGTCATAATCATTTCCCTAGAGTCATTCATCACGTGTTGATCAGAACTGTATGTAAATGTGCATTCAATTTGTAATGTAGATTTCAAGTCTGCCTTTTCGTTTACAGAATCACGACTCAAAGGGCAAAAGTGAATAAAGTTCAAGACTGCAAACCAAATTTCCCTTGACCCTTATCTTATTGGCTAACCGGCCAATGTCAACATATACACAGGAGACACAAGTCCTGGAGGCCTATCTATAGCTGAGGTAACCTAACAGTGCCTTCCTGGGGGTTGCTAGTCCTCATAGCATATAATTGCAAACCTTACTAACCTAACTGATTGCTTATCATAAGCCCCCTGAGGAGTCTATGATTACATATATTGTTTCTCCATTTTACTCTTCTATAGAAACTTTATGATATGAATTCACCAAGTAATAGTCATGGTTTATGGCTTCCTATCCATATGAAATGTGATTCAATGAACAAAAAGAAAAGACCATTTAGTATTGACTATAGAACATGGAGAACCTATGCACAAGATGCGTTTCCATACAGGATCCCCTGCACATATAAACATAAAAATAACAAATAAATAATAACAATAGGTACCTCCTAGAATAATATTCAAAGAGGGCTCAACAATGGATCTAAAGTACATAGTATCCAAGAAACATTAGATTCTCTAACTTATTTTTATTGGATAAGATAGGTTTTGCATGCTCTATAGGTGCCGACATCTTAATGCACCAAAAATTGCACTAAAATTCTTATCCACGGAATGAATAATAATTTTTGCAATGAATTTTAAACAGTAATATTGCTTTTAATCTAAAACATGCCAGAACAAGAATACTATTCAAATTTTTACTCCTAATGGATATTTCCCTCTGCTCTCACTTACAATTTTTGAAGAGGCCTTATTTAGAAGATATAAATTTACAGTAAACAACTGTTATTTGTTACAAAACTGTGCCAATAATTTTGAAGACACAGTCTGTACTTGCTTCAAGAGCTGTTATAAAATAAAAAATTGGTAGATGTGCAGCATCAAATACGATATATATATATTTTAAAAAGTTTAAAGCATGTTAAATGGAAGAATACAATCCATATTTTGTGAAGTTTCAAGCATGTGCCACATGGTTGTTAGATTACCAGTCCAAACAACAGCATTACTTGGTTAGTCATTGCTGCCTATATACAAGTGCCTTGTATTACCTGAACTTTGGGGTATAAATATTTTAATTTTTGTGTATAAACTACTAAATTGCAATTACAATAGAAATGTAAACAATTTGTTATAGATTTACATAGTTTTCCTGAAGAAATGTAAAAAATATGCTTAGTCTTGATCATTCAGAAATGGATACATAGTACAAATATTGTATCAGTTACTGAAGATAAGTTGTGCCTTTTCCTGCAATAGTCTCAATCATCCTAATTAATAACTTCATCAAATTATCACCCTTACTGAGATAAGAAAATTTAATAAATTGTAATAAAACTCTGAGAACATAATAATGCTCATCTACACTTGCAAGCAAACATATGGAATCACATGTGATTTCTTATGAGCTATCTCAAGAACTAAATGACCAGTAAAGATTAAAAAACTGATATCATTTTAGAGGGTAAACTGTAGGCTTCAAATTAATAGCATGTTCATTTAAATTACAGTTGTTTTTGGGAGCTGTCCTGCTTAAGTGAAGGAATAATAAAAAGCACTTTCAATTTCTAAATTCTTGGACAGTTGCATGACATTGATACCCTATAGAAGCTCATAGTATAAGAAATTTCTAATTAGTTGGCTGTTACATGTTGAGTGGAACACATCTCTGCTGAATTTGCCCCTTGACCTTGGACAATAATGGGTACCACACCTACAGAAGCAGCACAAGTTGTTGCCTTACTGCAACAAGGGCTTAGCTGGTTTGCTGTTGCATGTCAGCTTCACATAATCCAGTCCTGTACCTCACAAGTTTATGAATGCTTTTGGTATACTAGACGCTTTATCTTAATAACAAGATCTGGACAGTGCCAGTGCACTTTGGAGAGACATGACCATTTCTTGTGTCAACTTCTCTTTTAAATTATCATTCGATTGATTTTGATGTCTGGCAAGAGCTCAGACATATCCATGGGGTGGACATCAGTAAGTGGACAGTTGGGCAAAAACTCCAGCAAGTTAATTCCAAAAAAGCCTGTTACAGGCCCAAAACTGACAGCAGGTCACTGACGAGTATGCCTTTAATTTGCTTAAGTCTATCTTAATTTGGAAATTGAGCAATGAGGGTGAGTTCTGTTGTAAGACAAGTGCAGAACATGCTTGCTTGGTAGTGACCAAAGGGGCTGAGTCTACACAGGCAGCCTTGAGAGCTATTTACTCAGTACTGTTTTACAGAAACAGACTATGCAGGTAGTTCCTGTATGATGTGGGCAGGCATTCTATTTGACAGACAAACGGAACTTATTTTCATGCCTGGTAGAGAACAAGGAGGCAGTCTAACTTCAGACAGTTCATAGCCAATATTCTGCAGGAACATGTAGTTCCTCATGTGGAATATGTGGGTGATAACTTCCTTCTAATGCATGATAAAGCCCATTGTCAAACTTCATGTGCCACTGCTGAGTTTCTGGGTGGAGTTGGTATTGCCACATTGGACTAGCAGGCTCTCAGCCCTGACTTGAATTTCATCGAGCACTTGTGGGATGAGCTGGAAAGGAGGGTTTGACCCAGAAATTTGCCTCTTTCAAGTCTTGATGAACTGAAATTGACTTAGATGAAGGAGTGGGAAAGTCCCCCCACACAATTCCATAAAGAAGCTGATTAGGTCCTCGGGACATCTATCAACTACATTTAATTAAAGCTAGGGAGGGCAACATGAAACAATATCAAATATTGAAGACCAAATAAGATTTTCTCTAAATTATCATTTTTTTATTAATTTCCATTTTCTTATTCCTTCACTTAAATCAGGTCAGCTCCTGAAATATGGCTGCAATTTAAATGAATTTGGTATTAATTCAGAGCTTACAAAATATCCCCTTAGGTGGTATTTTCATTTATCATCAAGTCATTAATTCTTAAGATTGCTCATAGTAAATCACAAGTAGACGATTCCATATTTTAGCTGGCAAGTGTATTTGTGTCTTGATTATTTATCTTAAGTTAACCTCAATACAGATTTCAGAATCTCATATATTAGAGATATTTATAGTTTTTAGTACTTCTTTCTAATACCACTAGTCAGAGAGAATGATGCTTGTGCCTCATTTGATACCTTATATTATGTCTAGCACTTGACCCTACATAGGTGGCTATAACCTTTAGAATTATATGTTTTTCAATAAAATGTTGAATAGCTACCAATGTAACTTATGGTATTGTATACTTAGAATTTGAATTTATTTTGTAGGCCAGTCATTAGAAGGATAGAAGCCTGGAAAATGTATTCAAAATTAGTATTCCTTATCACATTATTGCCTTTGCATCACTGGGTACTCTAGTTAGGATGAGTACAATGTTATGAATCCTTATGCATCAACATCCATTCATGTCTGCATTTCACTTGTATTGGTTTGTGTTTTCATGGCAAGTCTCAACAAATTTTCACTAGCAATAATATTAACCTCTTTTCTATTGTAAGTAAGATTAGTAATTAATTTTAATCTCCAAATACTATCATTATGCCTTAGTTCACAAGTGTTAGTTTGAGACTTATCTCATACTTAATACAGTAAATTCTTAATTGTTTTTCCACAAACCTTCAAATCATTTTATTATTACCTGTAATACAGAAATTCTGGCAACACTTAGCAACTTTCCATTCCAAAACAGTATGAGTATGAGTAGTAGTAGTGAAAGCAGCGCTTCAGCAACTCATGACTATCTCGCACCGAAAGAGTAGGGAACATTTAGTATGGACTTAGGAAAACGGGGAATCAATGCACAGGGTGTGTTCCCACACAAGATCCCCTGCGCATAGAAACAGCAAGTTAAGAAGGAAGAGGAACAAAAGACAAAAAAGAAATAGCAAAGAAGGAATGAAAACGGAAAGAAGCAAAGTGGGCACAAAAGATAGAAGTCCCAAAGGCCTATCTAAAGCTGAGGTAGCCTAGCGGTGCTCCCCTGGGGGCGCTAGTCCCCATAGCATAGGATAGACAAATCTAACCAACCTACCTATATTGCCTATTGCCTATCCTATGCCCCTTGAGGGGTTTCCAAAACAGTAAATAACATAGGTTAACTATATTAAATGAGGTAAAATTATAATGAAATAAGATAAGATTTGGTCATTTTATGAATAAATATAGCAGTATGATTGTGCCCAATAGGAATTGCTGTAAAATCAACAATATTTATTTTAAATTTAATGTGTGAAGCATGCCATGTTTAAATTTGTAATAAATAGGTGTGTTTTACAGGGTGGAATTTTAGAAATAAGTGGCAGAATGTTGACCTTGGGCTCACTTTTTAAAAGGCTGGACCTCACATTTATTACTCCATAGCTTCATTGCAATGACTCATTGGAAGGAAGTGCTGTGATAGATGCAGCTTTTTGTTTCCAAGCCAAGATCTTGACATATGAAAAATTTTTGATCAAGTTTATTTAGAAGTAGTATATTTTGAAATAACACTAACTTTTTAAATGACTCGACAATCTAAATCCTTCATTAGACTTTAGGAACTGTTAATAACATTTTTTCATCTTCATACCTTTGAAGGATTATTAAGGGGAAACTCAAAAATAGGACAGTACATCTCATCTCAAGGAAAACTTCAATTGCTATGTGGAACTTTTGCAGATTTATGGACTCAGTTTTCAGATATCATATACTAGGCAACCATTATTAGGGCTAAATTTACAATCAGCTGATGATGTAATAAACTAAAAAAGTATCATGCAATACAAGAGTTTAAGTTAGGAAGTATTATAAGATTAACAGAAATTTTGAAGTGCAGATAAAAATTATCAAGTAATTAAAAAAGAGAAAATATGTGGGACACAAATAGAAACAGTACAAAAAAATATATAGAATGAGGACAGAAAATTGAACGAGTATATTGTATTCAAGTCAGAAAAATTTACTCAAAGTAAAATATAATAACAAAAATAAATTGCTAATGCTCTTGACGTTCTATTGTTCTGGCATAAGGTAGCTGGTAAATAATTTATTTAAGAATACATTTCTTCAACAATATTGATTCATCATTTGTTGTGACCATATTCAAAACCTACTTCAGTAATCACAGCAAATCATTGTTGATTAAAAACCCATTGCAGAATTGTGAAATCTAATTTTAAACCAGCCATTAATATATTTCCTTAATTAACTGCTCCCTCTCACAGCTGTTGCAAAACAAAAACCTGACCTACAACTTTCTTCTGAGTTTTCCAAGTTTACGTCGTGGTCATTCGTTTGAGTCTGGCCCTGATAAGTAGTCGAATTATTTTATGAAAAAATAATTGGTCTTCCTTCAGGACTTCAATAGAGAACTATCTATATAACTAGATCAATAAAATACGCGCGTATGAAGCACGATTACGGTACGAATAAGAAATAAAACCTTAGCGAGCTCATTGTAACATCCACTGCCGTAATATTAATTCACATACCTAGCTCAGCTACACTACTATCATTGGTATCTTTCAGTCCTCAAGGCGTCGTCTGTTTTGTTGATTGTCAACACCATCCGCCCCCCACCCTTCCTATAACTGCATACCATAGTAACTTGAAATTTTACCATATTTTTACAAATTTTTATGCTAAAATTTATGTTATATGCAATAGTTACTCGTATCAACGTGGTAAGAATTACATCTAAGGCATTGTTATAGTAACCCATTACATATTTTGCCATTAAAATAAAACTTGATCATGAAGTTTTTATGGTTGTGTTTTTATTACAAGCTTTATAGCCAACTATGACACTGGTTTAACATCTATAATCAAGGGTTTGCATGCTGGGTTGAATAGGATATGTTAACTATCTATCTATTTAGACCGGAAATCCAATTTTGGACACTGTAGCGGCTGCAGCAAAGTATCACTCTCGCGCCACGAATAATCCCAGAAAAGCCAATATCTGGGTATATTGTTGAGCCTGGTCTCATTTTTTACCTATTGCATTTAGCGAGCTCAAATAACGTTAAAATGAAAGCTTATACCTTTCTGCATATTATAAAAAAAAATTCTATCCTATTTTCCACCATATGCAAACTAAATATACAAACTAAATACCTTATTGTAACATACGATTTATAATCTTTGTGTCTGCAAGAAAGTAGGCTTACAGGAAGGAACATGTAGTTATGTATAAATTTTTCTGAAATGTAATCATATTGCTGAAAGTTGACAGACGGTTTTAAATAGAGACACTACAGTGTGCATTTATAAATGGAGTAAATGCAATACCGATAAGACGAGGCAAGTTCTTATATAGTAAAGTTTTCCTATAAAAACGTCATACCACTCTGGCATGTTGGACTTCAGTGAGAACTCAATTTAAAGACAAAATAAGCTACATTTTGATACTGACTCATGCATACGATTCTGATGGAACACAAGTAAACAAGACGAGGTTCACCACAGATTTGACAAAGTTATCTACAGAGCATGTTTAATCAAGGATTCTAATCTCGTTTCGAAGGAGAAGGAACATAAGAAAGAAAAGAAAAATCGTTTATTCCGATATCATTCACATACAG
>VOMN01031565.1:0-31755 GCA_014899125.1 Orchestia grillus
TTCCTACCCTCTTACAGCCCTCCGGGCTTACGAACCCTCAACAACGATGCTTTCTCATCTATGTATATCTATAAATCTTAGCCATTTAACCATGAATAATTTTTATGTAGCAAATTTATTTTCGTAGCAAGTTCACAAGGAATGAGATAGCAAAGAAATATCGTAAAAACGTTTAGTTTAAACGTTTCGAAAATGTGTTCATTTTTAACAAAATCTATAGCACAATAAATTAATTTCATCAATACTACCAATGGAGCAGGATTCTATTGCAGAAATATATAATGTATCAAGAGAAAATAAAAAGGGAAAAACACGAAAGAGTCACAACAAGCAAAAGGTACTCAGAAACACATTTTCCGCAGTCGCACAACACTTTCTAGTACTAGGACGTTCCAAACGGATTTAGAAGTTCTAACAATGGAAAATACAAATAAGTGCGGAAATTAAGATCGAAAAAAACATCAAAATAGTACATAGAAAGCCAACAGTTGACGATCTTAATGGATATGCACTCTGCATATCATTTAATGAAGGTTTCAACTTATGAATGCACAATTACTCTAATATACGTAAATCAAAATTACCCGAGCATGAATCTAATATTTTAAATCGGCTTTAATCAATAATATTGTTGCATGAAAAAAATGCAACCTGGCCTAATACTAGAGTGTGATGGAGAGCCTAATATTCGACCTGTTCGAATATTAAGCTCGAATATTAGGCCAGCATGCTCTGCGACTCTTACGAATAGCGCTCGGTGGGTCAAATCCATATATTGCGAAGGGCAATGCGCACAACTAAAATTACTTATAACGGAAGATCGTACACCTTTCGGAAGTAGGTCTTTGAAATGAAAAAATGAGCCAATGGTACGGTTATTAACTGAATTAATATGCAACTAAATTTCAAAGAAAAATTCTTGGAATGGTTTTAGGAAGCTCTTGTTTTAATATCTCTGACTGAAAATTAAAGTATGGGTAAATGCAGAAGATATTAGATTCATTTTATTTATTTATAGGAGATGGCTCTCATATATTTGATAGAAACTTACCGATTGATCAAGACAAAATAGTTAAAAGAACCCTGTTTCTAATGATGAATGAAATCAGATACGTGAGTATTTTTCAATAAAGCAAAATTTATCCGCACTGGAAGAAAATTTATACGCCAAATTTACTCCACACCACGCAAGAAAGTATTTCAACACCGATAAACAAAATGATAATAAAAACTTAATTACAAATACTATATCACACCTATTACTCAACAAATTCACCAAAGGATCTTTTTTCAAGTCAAAAATGTTGCAAAGACTGGAATGCAATCTTCTCTCATTAATAACTTTGTAGGGACCACGTACACCAGTATGCGAGAACCACCCACAAAGCTCTTTGTTTGAGTATTACAGAGCATACTGGTCACAGGCATCGAACGCAGTTTCTTGGCGCAGTTCCTCATTCCAGCATACGAAATATGCATTGTATAGACAGCTCCTATAATCATGTGAGTGATGGATATTAACTAATTTAAACTTATAGACTTTCTGTTCCGCAAATTTTGACCTGCGCATTCCGGAACCCCTGTGCATCCACATGCTGAAACTTTCTTCTGAGGAGATGCAGAGCGCCATACCCTCTAAAATTAGTTAACCGTTATTATCATTTTATAAACGTTTATAAAGTAGGAATGACTTCTATGAAAAGAGTGATCCCTTTTATTTGCTTCCTGACTCCTTGCTGAGAATGACTTGGAGCTGGAAATGTTCAAATTAAGTGTTCTTGACATAACTTTTTCCAACACCTTCCTCAATACAACCAATAATTGAGAAAAACAACGAAATATAGGTTACAAATAATACTAACTCCCGTTTACAAAGCGAAGATTTTTTTTTAAATTAGTAAGAATAAAGTAAGTCCCGTCTTAAAAAAATGACAAACTGTCGTACAACATCATGAAACTCACCTCAAAGCTGTCGTTCAGCATAGCTCAATCGAACGGTTATTCATCAACTTTCCACACCGACATAAGCGAACATTTCCTTTCGGACTACAAGGGATGATGCTCGAGCTGCCATAGAAGGCTCCTGATGAATTGCCAGTAAGCTCCATGGACCAATCAATTGTGCAGAAATTTGGAGACGCGATCAATTCCCATTCTCCCATGGTCGAAGTAAACTACCCCTGGGCGTGAAAGATAAATAGGAACGCGAGGGTTTGAGTACCTCGAGCTTAAACCAAAAATTGTTCAACTACTAAAACTTCGATAGCTTGAACATAATGTCAACACTGCATGTAAAGCCTCGGAGAGCTTCTTAGCTGAAGGTCAGCCCCCTACAGCTTATCCAAAAATGTGCAAGCAGAGAAAACTTGACCAATGGAACCAGTTTGTTTCACGCAAAATAAAAATACAAATTTGATGCATAATGCGCCGAGTCACTCTGCTGCATCGAGAGAATGTTGTCGCCAGGTGAATTCAAATAATTCTCGAAGAGAAATTTAAGAAAGATGCACAGGAGCTGTTTTGATGTAGATTCCCATCATAGATGAAAGTTGGTCATACCTCGGTTGAATACCGTCAAAATTTATGCTCTACATTGAAATGAAGATATACTCTATAGAACGACTGGTTTTCTAAGCGAACTTTCATTATTCATTATTTTATGGCAAACTAATACAATAACTTAGTCAAGTACATTGTCCACAAGTTCCGAAATTCCTTATGCAGAACTTATCCTTTTCAGATGTAGTGTTATGTAGTATAACACATCAAAATTTACTTCCTTTTTCAGCATGACACTCGAATAACCACATCATCATATCTGAATAAAACTCAAAAATGAAAAATGTTTCGTGAAAAACGTGCTTTTACATTTCCTCCAGGGACAAAAAAAAAAAAAGTTTCTCCGGCTATGGAGTCGCAACTTGATGAAGGCAGAACACCCTTATTATTTGGTAGGCGGCTAGACGACAACCAAATCAACCTTCTTTTCAAATGGTGTCCTTTCAGAAAAGATGGGTCTCCTACTATCATCAATCTGGAAACTTAAGAGTTCCCTTGGCGCAGAAACTTGTCTACCTCCTTTTTTCTTTGAGCAAATGGTAGAAGGAACTTTTTTGCGAAGCATTTTCTTCTTGTCTTTCATTTTTCTAATGGAATCTAATTAGCGGTGTGTCTGCAAAGGACGAAACTTCAGTTTGAATTAGATCAGGAAGGAAAAATTTATTTTCAAAACAACTATGAGGAATGCAAAGTTGACGATCATTTGTTGTTAATGAACTAGTTTTTCATTTTTCGAATTTTTGAACTAAGCAAACAAAAATTTTATTCTTTCGAAATGATCAAAAGTGTGTCACAATTGGCCAATTGGCTTGAGCTGTAGAAAAATTATTTAATTCATAACTGAGCGCGTTCGAGGTGAAAGCCTCGTACGCTCAACAAGCGGGATGAACAAGCCTATCGCTAAACCATACTTCCGTTTTCATCCGTTAGATTTTGACTAAGCCTTACATTTCAGCATAACTTTTGTCCCTAGCGCCACAAATTAGGAGCCGTTTTTAAATCAATTATGTAGGAGAGACACGAGGGGCTTTAAAGTAACGAGGTCAGCTTGCTGGGGCCAGAAGACGACCGGCACCACAACAGCCTCCACCAATTTTTGCTCAGCCCCATGAGACCTGATATCGCTCCCATGAATATTTACCCACCCAGCCTACAAAGTCGAGAAAAACATGAAGGTGAAGTACCAAAATTGAACATACCCATCGATTAGAATCACTACCGGTAATCTCTCTACGCAGCAGGGACGAAGTACTAAATTTAATTATTTATGTCTATGTATTCACACCAATCGAATTGGCGCGAAAGGAAATTTTCAATGGGAGAATTTCGTACGTCAGTCTTATGATTACGTTGAATTTTTTTCGAAAGGCGAACTAAGAGGTATTGCTTGTAACTTCTTGAATTTAATCATGATGCTTCCAATTTTTCAGCATTTATCTAAAATTACTGAAATTCAATATATTTAACCTATCTCAAAGACCAGAACTGAAAACACTCAGTTTTCCTTACTTGCCCTAATAGTGCTACACGGTGATCGTTATTCTGAATAGTCATTGAGTTCACTTCGCTTACAAATAGCAGTAATCTAAAGGAACATAAAAATTAAAATTAAAATTTGTAGACTATTATTAAACAAAATTCAATTATACAGTACAGAAAAAAATATTGAACGCACTTGTGACGTGTACTGAGACAAATACATCATTATCTATCTGCCTGACGAAATCAAATTCATCAAGCAATACATCACTTAACTCTCATAACAACTTGAGATCCAAGCTTCGTCTCCGTCGGAGATAAACGCAGCGTTGGTGATACAAATTACAGCTATACTTCACTCGGCCTGGAACGGCCTACACGGCAGCAGCTTTACGTACTTCACAGGCGTTTAAGAAACGAGATTTTAATAATGGACTCTATGAATAACTCAAGATGCTTAGAAGGCTCTGAGTCGTGTATTACCAAGCTGGTATTACCGAGGAAGTGGCTACTCGGTAATACCAGCATGAGTTTGAAAAACTGTCATTTTGCTTCACTCTGACCGTAACTTTTGCAGTTTAGTAATTATTACAACACAGAATGTTTCAAAATCCAACATTTTCAGGAAAGTTTGACTATAGCAAGCAATGTGTCAATTATTATATGCGAAGATTTTTACTTACACCCTTGCTCGTATTTCCTTACTCGTTATTCTTCACGAGGTCGGCAATTAACATAATTTTTGCTCCAAGTAAAAGAACCAAGCCAAAGTCGGAACCGAGGTGCCACAAATCATGGCTCCAGAAGTGGATTCTCGAGCTCCTCATCCCTGGATGTCAAGAGTCCAACCAAGACCTCTGCAATAAGCAATGTATACCAGGGTCAAACTACATATGAGTTGTGATCCCATTTCTGTGGTCGGAGGTTATGTCAGACGCTGCAATGAATCTGCGGCTATTAAGAAGACAGCTATTCGCCCCAAATACTGAACCCTATTGTCAGAGAATGCTCGTTCCTGAATCACAATGCAGTGCAATTCACGGCGAACTGAAAGTTCACAACTATTAACCGCACGAGTACGCTTTTTCTGCCTGTAACTCTTATCTCACGCCTTCCGGCTGCTGTATCACGTTGGGTTGATAGTTAAAAGATGCTTAGGAGGTCGTCGCCTTTATAAGAATGAAAAAATACCGAAATTGGTTGGGTGACGAACAAAAAGCTTTTATTTTTATTCAACAAGAAACACACATATTCGAGAAATTGTGAAACAAGAACATCATAAATAAGGGATATGATTTGAGCTACAAATAACTGTTCCTGTATATAGTTAACATTTCGTAATTTATCAGCTTAAAATAGTAAACATGCATGAAAAAAGAATACTGAATATTGTTAAAAACTTGGTGATGCCTCAATTATGTCAACAGTGTATTTAATAATGAAAAATTTACGAGCTTCTGAAATAATGAGCTCCTCTATAAACACATCGCCTCGTTATTCTAATGAACTATTTCTATACATAGTACCAGATCGCTTGAAAATTATTCCGATTAGGAGCGTCTAGAATCGTTCGCTGATTATTAATTCAGAGCATAAAAAATGACTAAATGAGGCCTATCCAAAGCCACGGCAACGACATTGTGAGGTAAACTTGAAATCTATTACAAGTTGAATACGCCAAAATTCTTAGTACCCTGACCGCTGACTTCCAATCTGAACTCGCTTGGTACGCCGAGTTCTTCTATAGAATACAGAAGCAAATTAAGCAGAGGTCTAGCTCTCCAATCATTGCACAGCTGCAAAATCGAAGAAACGGTAGAAATAAAAGTGTCTTCCGTACGATTCCTGCCATAAACTACTACTGCCGGGTTTTACAGTTCAGGAAAATCCTCACTACACTACTGTCGACTTTAATTCGAATACTACTCCAAGCTATAAAACTTCATTTTCACCACATAAGAGGCAACAGAAGAAGTTTCCCACTTTTTATGAGAGAAATAAAGCTCAAAATGAGAGAACAAAATAATTCATTTACCCACGTCATAGGCTACCCTGAGCTACGCATCGACAACTTGTAAACAAATTACTCGCAAAACCAGAATGTCTTCAGGGTGACGATGCCTCATTTCACCGAGGTTGGAGTGAATAGATTACAGGAGCTATCTCTTGCTGACGCCCCCACGGCTTCAGATCAGCCACCTCTGTCCGGAGCTAATTTATGCATTCGATTTTAATCCGGAGACGGTCGAACGATAAGGGCAGCCTATTAGTTTTACCTGGACACGAATTAGGCGACGTCTATGGGGTTAGAACGTAAACATGTGGCATATACAGAAGCTGAAGAAATAGGATGGAAATCATATTTAGAGAAAGATGTACTCGCATATTATCTAGAAGGATAAGCTAAAGTATATCAGTTTTTACAATGTTCAACAGTAGCGGTAGGGTTGTAGAACTAATCACTCGTTCCGGCTAATAGCTGTGGAAACGCTAACTTGTTTCTACCGACTAAGTCACGTAAGAGACGATTTTGACTTACACTGGTAAAATTTGGGTACTTGTTAGGTTCATAAATTAGAGAAAACCTAGAAGTCATTTTCAAAAGTTCAAATTACTATTGGATAACTCCTCTTACAAGGCCCGTACAGGTTTGACAAATGTATATTCTCATCGTCTGATGTCTCTAATGATGACTTAGGGTGCCCGCACACCAAAAGCGTTAAAGCGAGAGTGCAGGCAAGCGAGAGTGCATGAAAGACTGAAAGACCATCTTCAGCACGCTTGCAATCTCGCGCATGCACGCTTTTGGTGTGTGCACTTGAATGCATTACCGTGTTCTCAAGCCACTCTTGCATTCCCGCATGCCATCTTCTCGCTTTAATTTTGGTGTGCGGGCACCCTTACGTTCGGGCGGCCTTGGGTGAAAATTTTTTCCTTAGATTTTTAAGGGGTAACTGAAAATACAGAAAATCGATGAATACGTTCTAACAGAAAAAGATGAACCATAGAAACTTTGCCCCAGCATACATACGTTTTCCTATGCCCTCGCTCACCCTGTTGTTGGTTAGTGAATGAGTGGATTAGTAAGTATTTATTGATGACTGAATATTAAACGGACTGGTAAGTTTTCATTGATCGCAAAATATGAACTTATTACTATGTATCTATCGATCACGAAGTATAAATGAATTACTAAGTACTAATGGAATTCAAAGCATTGACGGATTACGAAGCACAACGTAACGTCATATTCGAATAAAAATTGCAAGGTGTTGGTGAAATTCGCAATACGAAAATGAACACCAAACAGAATGCAAAAGAAGCGTATAAAATATTTCACGAAATAGTCCAGCCAAAATGAACGAGCGAAACGCGTTTTTTAACACAAGTATTTCTCTCTTAAACAAGCAGCAGATTTTTCGAGTTGCAATAAAGGCGTCACCATTGTAAACTTTCTGATCACGAAGCAGCGCAGTCAGCACTTTTTTACGGCGCCTGGGAACCGAGGACGAGAAAACGGCCTACGATATCGTTCTTCTGGAATATCGACAAAAATTCAATTTTGATGAACTGGGCGTAAATGTTATTAACATCAGATTAATGTTAAAGATCCCCTAAATACTCACACGATGTCAATGTTTTTCCAGTTAAGTAGGTAAATAAGGTTGTTAGCAAGCCTATACACACACACGATACATAAGTAAGAATGTTACACGAGAGGAGATTGAAATCAGGAGGGAAACGGCAAGGCAGCGATGCCACACAGCGTCACAAGACTGTAGGGTTGCTGGCCTGGCTTGCCTGCTTGGTCTCCCTGCCCCCCTCATCAAGATTTCATAAATGAATGCTACAGTAAGCCGCGCTGACATGCGATGGTGTTGTAAATAAGATACTGAATATCCTATCGTCATAAATTAATGTAAACTAAAGAAGTTGAATGTTTCATTTGATGAAATAGCCTGTAACAGTTCGATGCTTTACACAGTTTGTTGATGAATGATTGATTTCAAATGAAACTACGAGGAATATTCGTGAGACATTATGTGCTTTACAGTGAAATTAGGATTCAATTCAAGAACAAATATAATAAGTTCATTCATTTTATACAGGACGAATATACTCGTACTAGTAGTTACATAATTGCCTCACTCATTCATTTATTAGAAAAACTTACACAGCAATATTTCGGAAATGTCAGTGATAAAAAGTAATAGTAATCATGATACCTGCGATTGATTTGCCAGCATATCGTTTGAATAGCAATACTTCAGATGCTCTCAACTGGTTTCGGAATCAGTCAAGCACGACTGTTCGACAAATGTAGGCAATATCGAAAAAAGTGAATTAGGATTCTTGACACTCGAGGGCAGCGCTTCATTCACACTAATGATCAAACGCCGTACCCTGAGCTCCACGCAAAAAGATTTTGAATAACAGATACATGCAGCCCAAAAATGTCCTGGTATATATATGTATGTGATACTTGTTTTATGCACCACTTGATTTTTGTTCTAAGTATTGAGTTCCACGGAATTAAAGTGAGAGCGTTTGAGTTCTGAGCTCATATTGCGAACGCCTGAAAGTAATTTTTTTAACATAAATCAAATCGAGCACAAAACAAGCGTCACATGTGTCGAAGATTATCTATACGTCCAACTCAAATGAGCATTTCACTGAGTGACACATCATCCATGCCGCTTGGTCAGCTGGAATGAACTTCCGCTTGCAAGCAGAAAGAGTACCTTCATTTCCAGCTAAGGCGGGTTTTAGGATAATTATTACTAGCATTACTGTTATACACAGGCGTAAAATTACGACATCCTCTGAAGCAGAGTATTACTAGTGGCAGGCAGCGGAGATACGAGGCACAAAATCAGAGAATAGAGTAGACCGTGAAACACCCAAGATCATTCCGCAGAACATGGCCTCCAAGATCCCCAGCCTCTAATGCGAGACAAAAGGAGTACCTGAAGTGAGAAAATAAGGTGTACTGAACAGCTAAACTGAACACTGAGAAGCATTCTGCAACTGGAGTTACTTATTAGTTATGTGTATTATTCAGGAGCGCTTCTTCCCAGGTTACTCTGACGAGGACATGCACTGTAAACAGATCGCCATCACTGTACGAGCACGCAAATTAAAAGGTGTTCGTCAATTCTCGTATCTCGGTGACCGTTGTATCCAAAAAATTGTGTACGTCCTAAATTTTAGCCAAGTATATCTTGTCTCATTCAGAATACGTGTACATGCAACTAGAATAAAAAACGTGGTGACCACCGTCCGCCAACACAACGACTATCTACACATACTGTACACGAAGGGCAGAAGAATACGCTGCATCACCCGGGAGGCACTGTACATAAAATTTCAGCCAGCGCCGAGATTGGCTTCATTTCCATAAGCTGCAGGAGAAGGCGACGACAGGAAGACGAATGCCTCAATCCGTTGATCGAAGCAGAGAAAAAATCGCTTTCAACTCGAAGCAACAGTGACATGTTATCGAAAGGCGGCTTGTGGAAGACTGACAAACAAAATGCTCCAACAAGGGTAAAACTTTAAGGAAGCATGCTTTTGATCTCGAGTGTAGAAACAGAGATTATCTAATGTTTTTCTAACTTAGCTCAAAACAATTTGAAAGTATAAGGCGGATGTTAATTCTAGATAATTCTGGATGAAACAAAATGAATGGGTAAGAAAACAATGAATTAGTTTTTATTTTCAGTTAACAGAACACGATGTACGGCTTAATATTTAACAAGTGTTCGAGCACATGCACCAAGTTTTCTTCATTTATTCTTGCTAGGCAACCAGTTAACCCTTTACTGCCTAGTGTGATTCTCAAGTTAGTTTAACTTTAACGTTACTTTAACATTATTTTAACGGGCTTAAATTCAGTTTCAAAGTCTGGAAACAAATGAGATGCGTAAGGCACCTGGTACAAAATACCCGGTCATATTTTCTTTATTTCCCCATTGATTACGAACAAACGAATAGAGTAAAGAAAGAGCAATGCAAAGATAAAAAAAAAAATTCCCGAAAAAGCAGCACCACAACAGGGCTCTGCCAGGCAACATTTAGTCCGAAATCGTTCAAGTGTAAAGTAATGGACGCAAAAATATTATACCCGAAGTCTCCGTGGAAGACAAGTCCAATCTAGTATGAAACCGTCTCCCACAGCCTGCACCTCCGAGAGTCAGGGTGTAATCCGGCACTAAGTGCATCCAGTAGAGCGCCACAACTCGCGAATCCCGAATGTTAGAAGCAAAGCGAAAAGCAAGTCAAACCACACGGAGGACTCGGCTCCCTGCGAAAAGCAAGTCAAGCCACACGGAGGACTCGGCTCCCTGCGAAAAACAAGTCAAATCACACGGAGGACTCGGCTCCCTGTGAAAAGAGCGAAGTCAAACGGAGGAGGAGAACAAGCAGGCCTGAGCAGGGTGGCCACGTCTCGTGGGACTAACACGATACCGTAGAAAAAATGAGGTCCTTTGACTTGCTTCCGCCGGAGGAATTTGGTACTCCTTGAACTGCGGTGCGGAACCTAGCAGTAACCTCGCAGGGAGTAACATATGAAAAACATTCGTGCTTATAACAGGAGAATCTCTACCCTAGCAGTGGAGCAAAATAGCGCAGTAGACTTATCGTTCAATTTTTAATCATCAACTAGGCAACGAAAGAAATCAGGCTTTATTGAAAATCTGGTCAGTATTACCTACATTTATTTATGGAACATGGCTGCACTCACATAACCTCTAAATTATGTCCGTGGTTATATAAATCACTAGAATATTACTCCTACCGTCAAATTTCGTGGTATTAATAAAAAGAAAACGAGTAAAGAGCACGTATAGCATGTGCAGCAATTTCAAGGCCGACGCTGTAAATAGAGCACGGAGATAACTCAAAATCACTTTCGGGAATGACATACCGAACGAAAGGGCACCCAAAAGATAGTTTCCACGTTTCAAAGAGAGGGATTTCAGTATATAGTTTATACCAAGAGAAGGTCGACCCAAATCACTCAGTAGTGATAAGTTACGAAGTGCTGTAGATGAAAATTCAAGCATAACAACTGCGGAACTAGGAAACAAGTTCATACGAGTCGTATGCCCATTCATACAGCCAGATCATGTCTTTATGGCTGGAACATGGACCATTTGTCACGGGTCTATGTAGTTCCAGTGAGGTCCAGTTTGTCACGGGCGGACTGCTGTAGTCTTGATACCTTCTCGTGAACTTCGCAACACTTTCCCTATACACGCTCATTAATGGAGATAAGAAAACATCCTCTACCAACAGTCATATGAACTACAAAATACAGTGGCACAGTAGTAAGTAAAGCCTCTTCAACCACCTTGAAGTAGTGTGCATCCAATAAAGATGCAATTGAAAGTATGGTAGAATATGAAGTTTCTTTTTCATGAACTTTTAGATGACAAACTAGAACAGAATTTCAATCTCTACAACTAAAACGGTACACTTGTTGACAGTGTAACTTAACAGTGCTCTAGCAGACTACTCTCGTTTTACATGCTAACAAGTGATTTTGCAAGACTTTTCTCTAAAATGATTTAAGTAGAGCTATTTGATATTCAATGTAAGCACGAAGAGTTTTTATCAAAGCAAGGCTAAATAGGAAACATTTAATTGGAAATAGGCGATTATAATGATGATTTAATAAATTTATGTTGACGGTATCTTTATACGCACATTTGACTGAAAAAATACGGACAGTAATTCGTTAAAACCTCGTATTTATTGGATATGTATGAAATTTTGCTTCAGTTTTCTCTCGTAAAGCCGGACTCTGCGGTCGCCACAATCGGCATAACCTTGACCTAGGGCAGCAATCCTAATTTTTTAAAGCACTTTCGACCAGTTTTTCGATACACATCTGCTACACTCAATAGGTGACGAGGGTTACACGAGGCACATCAAAAATAGTTATATCAGTCACATATAGAAGAAAACTGATAGTACAAGAATAGCATTTTCCTGATAACATGGCTCATGTGCATTGTATTATTACTCATGTATTTTATTTAAAAATCACGTTGGTGTACAAAACACCTAAAAAGTTTAGCAGAGTATAAAAAGCACTCACTAAAAGGATTAGCAAGTCCCCGCGGTACTCTAAGTGAGAACTAACACTCCGCGAATGAATTCTCCCCCTCCGTGAATCTAATGAAGACAGCCCAGTCCCCCAAGATGCCCTAAGCAACGTCCGTTCACCTGACTCTCGTATACAGTGTGTAGGCAAATGTTTCCTTGTTAATGTTTTCAGGCCTTAATTAAAATAAATTTATGTTCAATTTTTGTTAATTACTTATCCTCGAAATTCCTCAAGGCTTATCTTGAGGAACACAATACGACAACTACAAGCATACTTATTTGACCTCCACACGTAATGTGCGCCCAGTGCTGAAGCATGTGGTACATATACAAGCTCACGCAACCATTCTTAATTACCCAAAAAATTTCTTCGGACTTCGAGCGATAACGAAGTATAATAATTACGCACGACTTTTAAACGTGAAATGCGCCTATGAAATATACCATGAATAAACAAGCTAGCACACTGTATGCATACTGAATACTTTTTGAGTGACGGGACAGTACGGCACACATATTCGTACGTGAGGATGCCAATCATGACACACCTGATGTAAGTCTAAGGTATTTTGTATAAAAGTTTCCCTCGCTCTAACTTCCTCACTGAACAAGTTTACAGATGGCTTGATAGTGAGACATAAAATTATAGGGCAAAACTGAAGATTTCAAAACCTCGGTAAAAAGTGTTGTATGACTAAACGCACACTGCCGTTGTAGGTCCTACACTGGAAGAGGGTTTAGTTGTACACGTTAGAAACGTATTCTCGTAGCTCTGAACTGATCCGCCCACCTATTTTGCTGTATGTAGTTACAATTACTGAAAGAACACTCGAAGCATTCATTCCGAAATGGATTTTGTCACCACACACCACTTGCACGCCGCATGCTGCAGTAGCACTGAGCTGACGAGTGAAAGTTGGCAATCTTAGTTACATCAAGATTAACCGGGATGATTTGGCATCAGACAGGTGTGAGCCAAGCCTACTGCACATGAGGCGGTACCTCAGCGACAGCATGATGGCCTTCGACCTAACTTCGAGCGCTCATCTCCGAGGTGGCGTCGAGGTCGTGACCAATGACCAAAGACTTGAGTTTTCCAGGAGCATCAACAAAGCCAAGTATCGTAATTTCTGTGCATATTCAACTGGAGGTTCCCCTTGGGGGGCATGTGATAAGCATAGCGTTAACTTAATTAAGTTTCATTATCGTATGCTACGGGTCCCCAGTGGGACACTGTTAAGTTGCCTCAGGTGTAAATACGCCTTCGTGACTTCTATCTTCCGTGCCACCTTTTTTCACTCAATTTTTGTAGTTTCTTTTCCGAAAATTCTTCTTCTTCATTCTTAAATTATTTTTTTTATTTGCTGGGGTTTTTGCGAGGAAACGTACCTTGTGCATAGATTTCCCGCTCTCTTTAGTCCATAATACTCTAATTGGTTCCTTCTCTCCGTTCGTTTTGAATAACATTGCATACGGATAGAAAGTTTAAACTTACGAGAAATCTGTCGCATTTGCACTCGGCAACTTGCATTTGTTTAGTTCATTCCTTTGGAATACGTCCGCTTGTTACTCTTAGACTGAGCCTTCGAGCTTTCTTAATATACATAGTTAATTCAAGGCATCTAAAATACAGGGCATCTAAATCTTCGGGAGTTAGGATGCCTGTTGGTTCCGAGAGCTGCAGTTGAACCTGTTGGCTCCGGCTCGAGTTCGGTTTCAATTTCCCAAGAACGACGATGTCTAATCAGGCATTTTTGCAGAGGGTCGACGAGTCAGGCCATGACCGGGCTGCGTCTTAGCATCTCCCTCCTGGACGTCTGCCCGAGCAGACTCGGTGGTGGCCCGAGGCTTTTCTTTAGCTACTGTCTTGAGCTTCAGTCGGCAGCAGCTTTTAGAGACATGCAGTACTTGGTCTCTCTTTCCTTAATTTAACTTTTTTTGTTCCCCAATAACTTTAAATTTCTACTTTTGGTTTTAAAGTTGGGAACTTCCCTCTTTACGCTTGAGTTCAACTTGTGATACTTAAAGCTTCGAGCACATTACCTTTCGTACTTATTATACGTCAACTTTACTTAATTTAACTTACCCAGGAGTCTCCGCTTATATAAGTGCTCAGGAGTTAGTTGACCATTAAATTTAATTTCCTCATTAAAGTCGCACCATAGCTTTCCTCACCTCTATTTTCTTTACGTTTTTTATCCTCATTACAGCTAGCTAAGTCTAAAAGCCAGGAATTTACTAGCACTGATTTACTATGGCCATCATTTAATAATGCGTGCTTGCAGTCTTACCCTGAGTTTGCCAGAATTTGAATTTAGTTTTTGCTCTATAAATGCTTTGGTTACTGTCGTTTAGTTTCTTGAGTCTGTGTTTCTTTACTCCCAATATCTCTGCTTTGCTCGAGGTCTGTTTTCTTCTGCTCGAGGTCTCCTGTTTTCTTCTGTTCGAGGTCTCTTGTTTTCTTCTGCTCGAGGTCTCCTGTTTTCTTCTGCTCGAGGTCTCCTGTTTTCTTCTGCTCGAGGTCTCTTGATTCCGTAGCTGTGAATGCAGGCAGGCACCGGCCACGCCTGCTGGAGCGGAACTCGAGATCTTATCGATTTATTTACATTTTCTGTGGACTGTATTTGGGTACCTTCATTTGATGCACAGGCTTATGTTCACACCTCATAGTGTTTTGTTCATTTGCTGCAGCTGCTTTGTGGAGTTCTTGCCGCGGTGAGACGTCCGTGCGCTGCTTTTTCGATTTCTTTTCGCAAGTCTCCATACTGCGCGATTTTTTTCGCGTTGTGACGTCCTCACGCCTTTATTTCGCGGTTTCTGTTTGCGAAGTAATCCACCCTTAGGCATCGTGTGGATCAGTTCCCGATGCCTCCCGGTGAAGCCTCTCCTTTTTCCAACTCCACCCTTAACTTTATTTTGGCCCACTTTTCAGGCCTGTATGTCCGACGAACTGGTATGGTGGCAGGTGAATGAGCGCCTTCGAACGATGAATTTGATGGTGTCAGAGTTATTTTCTTAAACTTGAAAATATTCAAGGGCTAGTTGTAAAATTAAATTCTAAACTTGAAACAAATAGAAAGACAATCTTTGTCATACAATTATAATACGGACAAGTTATATTCTTCAATTCTTGTTTTTTTTTTAAGCTGAATGGCAGTTTTCTTCTCGTGGGATCCTGAGGATCTACATACTTGTTAGCCTTAACTCTAGCGGCCCAGTTTCTCTAAAAAGATGTTTTGCCTTCATTGTTGAGAGCTTTCTCGGCAAAGCTTTTGTGTGAGTCTGTTAACGGCCATCTTAATTGGCCTTCATCAAAATAAATCGATTTCTTTGGAATAGTAGTCGGGTTCCCTTTAAACGCTAAGTAGTTTTGACGGTGGCGTGCTCAGGACTCGCCTTCAGGGCTAGATAAAAATTTACTCAGGGCGCGTCGCACACTTTATTTTATTTTACGAGCTGTGATAGGTGGATATTTCTCTATGTCTATCTTAACGTTGTTATCAACACGCTTCGTGGTCTTACGAGGTTTACCAGACCGCTTTTCCCGGGTTGGTAGCACACCCTGCCTCCCACCGCATTGCAGCCTAACGCCTCACAACACGATCACTTGTTTTACGTTGGTAGGCTATTTTCTTAATTTTCTTACAACAAACTTCAGAGCGATGATCTAGGCAATAGTTTTAGACGATAACAGCCTCACTTTCCCCATAATATGGTCACAAGCGCTTCTAAAGCATTAAAAGCTTAGTCACAAAATAGCGTTGGGTAAGAGAAGAAACAGCCCAATTCTCTTATAGTCACGGTCAAAACAACACTGAACTAGGTCTTGGCTAGCGAAGTTGGCAACTGGGGGATGAAGCGACGTCACGCAGCCAGTGTAAAGTAGTGACTAAATTCGATTATCCTTATCCATACCTTTTTTGTTAGACATAAGTTTAGTCCGTCCCTGCTTACCAGGAGTCAACTTGTGTCTAGCACAGTGTATTAAAAATAAGGACAGATCTAATCTCATTTTTCAAAAGAGGTCAAAGCCTAACTTTGGCCTTGCCGAAATTTTGCTCAAACTACAGGTAGTTCGTTTCTACTCCACATGCAGCCGAGTAATCAGCTAAATACTGGGTGCTTTACAAAAACCGGATCTTTGTGTTTCAACCCTCCATTTCAATAATGGCCTAAAATAATAAAAGAAATAACTAAATTTATTCGTTTTCCGGATACGAACAGCATAACTATAGCAAGCATATGATTGTGATACATTCATCATTATATGTTCAAGAGATAAACCCAAATGTGCAGCTCACTGAGGAACAAAGAGTTATTATCGTTGCTATTGATGCCAAAACCAGAGGCTATAAATTGGTAAGGGAAAAATTTGAAAATAAATACCCAAAAAGAGCATCACCCTGTAAGAGCACAATTTTGTGCACTGTGAAAAAATTCCAAAATATCCGGTTCGTATCCGGCATACGAATAAATTTAGTTATTTCTTTTATTATTTGGGACCGTTATTGAATTGAAGGGTTGAAACATAGGGTTCCAGTATTTGTAAAACACCCTGCGAAATTCGTCACCGAAGGGTTTCAAGCTGTGCGAGCCTTATCGATGGCACGAAATTTTCAGAGTCCATATAGTGAAAGTGATCCATAAAGCTCTTGGCATAGAGACTCGCGATATATTTATAATTCACCCTATTCAAGCGGCTATTAATTCTGAGATTCATGAAACGACCTGTCGAACACTTATCTGTGCGTAACAAATACAAGAGAGCCCCTGCCGAACAATCGCCCCTCTGTAGATCATTGGACGCGCTTTGAGAATTAATTTGTCTGATAATATACATAAGTTGACCACTCTACATATTTATCTTTCAATTATTTTTTAAACCTCTCAATTCGAATGTTGGATTCCAAGTCTAATAGTCAATAACATCTTCAGAACTTACATATAAACTCAAATAAAGCATGAGGTAAAAATTAACAACCATGCTTAAAATAAATATTAGTCTCAAATAACCACGATCTCTCCTGCAACACGTGATACTATTCTATTTTCTATTTCAATAGTTTATCGACCGCTTCAAGTCCCGATCAAAAAATTTTCGACAATTACTGATGAGCTTCTCCTAGTTTGGTAGCATCCAGAGCTTTCAAATTTCATTCAAGTTTTTGCTGAGTGGTTTTCAAATAATTTAAATATAAATATGAATGTACATATGTATAAGGAGTTCACACATTTATGTAAAGAAAGCACTTATGATAGATATGCCATCTATAATCGTATGTCCTGCAGTTGCACAACAGCATGCGTCGAAGTGCGCTACTACCGAGTCAAAAATAGCGCTAGAAATGGGGACTTGCCGTGGTGCCGCGCATTCGCCGTCGTGGCGGGCCTACTGCAGAGTGGCGGTGGTGCAGAAATGTCCGATTTGAGACAGGCATCAACTGCGCCACCTCAGCGCCACTAAAGCCCTAACATGAAGGCCTTTACCGAGAACTCCTGCTCTGTCATCTCTCAAATTTTGCCACACGGCCTGGTCAGGCTTCGTGCAGTTCTATATAAACGATGAAGGTCGCGTGTATTTTGTGTGCCGTGGATTTAAGTTGTTTTGCACAGCCACAGGGAACATTTGGCTGACCCTTGCATTGCTGCGGCGATCTGTCTTGTCACTAGCCTTATTACCATGATCAACCATGATGCCGGGCGCAATTTTTAACTGTACACGAGTATAAGCCTATAATCGCTAATCATGAGCCACGTTGATCTCACCAACTAGTATTTTTGAACAAATCAGATGTTAGATTTTTCTCACCATCTCATTATAAGATCAAACTGCTACAGTACGTACACGGGACCACTGGTGAAAAAGATGTTACGATACTGAACTTTTGCAACAGGAATTTTGTTATACTAGATTTGAAGCTAGTACACATAATGATTAAACTTAACCTTCAATGCATGTGCAAATTAGATACTAAATTGTGACAAATTTACTTGAACTTAATACCGTTATATTTCAGCCACGCAAGGACACAAATGAAACCAGTACAGTGGACCTTGTGTAAATTATTTACATTGGTTCACTGAAGAAAAAACATGAAACATGAAGCCCATTAGCTCTACTCAAGAGTTGCAACGTTCAGATATTTCCATTTTGTAACCGCGACAATCGTTTTCGTATTTAACACGAGTGTCTGAAAGAATTAATATTTTGTCGATCGTAGAAATAATGAACAAAAATGCCCCTCCGATACTTACTGAAGTGTATCCTCTCGTGTGCCATAATCGGTCATGATCATTGATGGCAGGATTACAAGGAAATTATTCGTTGAATATGACTATAAAAAGAATCGATACGCATCGTATGAGAAGCAAAAATGATGTCACTTTAAACTTCAAGTTCCAATGAAAACAAAAGAGGCGCAAAGTCCAACCAACAATCGACTGAAGCGAAGCTGAATTCCTGAGCACTATTGATTGACGTTTTATCAAGTGGAATTTTACCGCCATGAATGGAAGTTCAAGTGAAGAGCGACGACAAATATGTATGTGAATGATGACGTCCAAATAGGTTAGGGTAGAATATACTTGAGGGAGATGAGTGGAATAACACATGCACATCCTCTTCAAGAGAAGAACAAATGTGATATGAGACACGACTATGTGTATAACTTTGTGGTGGGCTGAGTGCTCGTATTGATGAATCCCATCCCCGAAAGGAGCCATGCCAGCAATGTTGATTTCCAGTTTGATGGGTTTCTTTGTCGCATACATTGACCTCTCCCCTTAAAATGAGAGAGTAACCAAGTACTAGATTTCTTGCTTTGTAGTGGCAACTCCGTTGATTCCGGCCCCCTCCACTCCCAGCGCCACGAAGAAATAACCTTTCTGTACAGGCATTAGTATGCAAGCATTTTTCTCACGGTGATCATCGGCATTTTTTTCACGGTGATCATCGGCATTTTTCTCACGTTGATCATTAGCATTTTTCTCCTGTTTCTGACGACAGCACGCAGGGAGTCGCACTAGCTGACCTCAACATACGCGCCCCTAGCGGGCATTCGGGCTATTTCACGAGTTTAGTGCATCACATGGAGACAGAGTGAAGGACATTGAAGAAGATGAGAAGTTCTAACACACGGAAATAGTTTCTTAAGTGCTGTGATTCACCACTAAAGTTAAGCTATTCACCATCAAGCAATACGATAACGCCATGAACTAGTCAAGCCTGAGAGCTGCACAGCCCTCAAGTGCTGCCTGCAGAAGGGAAAGCAAGATCAATGCAAGCTAAAATTTATTTATGAAATTATGCCAAACAATTGCTCCCAATGAAGTACTCACCATTATCATCGCAAGCCCTGTATAAATTTTAAGTTCAAAACAGCCAAAAGATTTTTGAGGACCCAAGCGCAGTTACTGTACCTCCCGATAAGTATACGTGAGAAAATGAATTTATTCCGCGCATTTACCTCATCGAATTGATGGCAAGCTTTCGAATTGACCAGAGTTGGACACAAATTTAACACGAGTAATGAATCATGTCCACCAAATACTAAACAAACGTACGAGCGCGCAACAATCAAGTTTTAGTTTCATCAATATGTTCCGAATTCAGGGTAACTGATAAATGAATAGTTAAGCCTAATTATGTGATGAAACTCTAGTTTTGCACGAGCTGTGCACCATCTCTGTTGGAACGTAGATGAATCTGACTGGTGCATTCAGACGTGTCTGACAGCTGCATTCAGACGTGTCTGACAGCTGCATTCAGACGTGTCTGACTGGTGCATTCAGACGTGTCTGATAGCTGCATTCAGACCTGTCTGACTGGTGCATTCAGACGTGTCTGACAGCTGCATTCAGACGAGTTTTATTGGCAAATTTAGACGAGTCTAGCTGGTGCATTCTGAGCTGTCGCCGCTACGAACAAGTGCAGACACTCATGCCCAGTAGTTCACATCTTCCTCCCATGAAGACGTAGACCAAAACCGCTCCATTTTATACAGCTTTTAGGCTATTTAAAAGATATCAGCGCAGAAACAGCTCACACAAACGAACAACCGATTCACCAGACTACGACACAAAAATTCAAAAGTTTATATATCTCAAATAATCATGAGGTGTCGCTTACAATTTAAAGCTAAGTTAATGATTCAAACTTAGTATTGAATGTTTTTTTTGACTAAAAATATGTTTTTAAATCTGCAGAGCAGTGTTTAAAAGATAACCTAAATAAAGTCGGTATTTACACGCTCGTAAGAGTTTAGTGTTTTAATAAAGAAGTGGGTGATCCAGCGTCATGAGCACTGGCGCATAAATTCCTGAAGCACAATTCCTTGACGCACAGTTCTCTGACGCACAATTCTCTGACACACAATTCCCTGACGCACAATTCCCTGACGCACATCTTACAGACGCAAGTTTTCCTGACGCACGTTTTCCCGATTCACGCTTTCCTGACGCACATTTCCCCGATGCGCGTCTTCCCGACGCACATTTTCCTGATGAAAGCATTAATTTGAGAGGAGTGGCGGCGCTAGAATAGGGAGCTCATGAAATATTCAAGAACTCATCATAATTGCGGGCTCAGCCTTCGATCAATACGAAGGCCTTTAAAGGGTAATGATGAACTTACAACGGGGCATTTGGACACCTCACCTAGGCCCCAATTAACGATGGAAGGCTGGAAAACAAGCTGTTCAAAATATGAAGGACTATTTTTTAACCGGGACTTCTTAGTTCCAGGAATTGATGATCGATCTTGGTTCACAAAAAGGCTAGGAATGACCCGACGAATTCCTGAAATAAACAGAAACATATGGAGATGAAATGAAGTATGCGTCGTGGAAACCAGGCGCGAACATTAAAGCTCTCTCAGTCAAATGACAGACGCGCATGGCCTACGTGACAACTCTTCAATTTGTGAGTACAAAACTACAACATCGTGCACAAATTTTCGACACAAGGTGACTTTCAGAGAACGCTAGTGGATATCAAAACAGGAAATAACTAAATAACGTACATAATGAATGACGGTCATCTACAAATAAGCAGCGTGTAAAAAAAACTGATGTACGCGTACGCGCTGAAGCGGCCCACGGTGACATGACGACACCAAAAGCAGCCTGCATCCGTACGAGAAATCAGCAGAAAAAGCGTCTCAGCTGATGTTATGAAGAGAAACACATGTATATAGAGCTAGGGAAAACTATATGTTTAAGTGGGAAACAATGTAAGTTTCGGTGGTAATTCTGAAGTTTGGATGACAATGCTAAAAGTCGTTGCAACGATGATGACAATTTTTCTGTGGTCTCCCAGGAGATTGAGAATTAGTGATAAGGTAAAAAGTTCAAATTATTGAATTTTAGAGAATAAAATTGATAGCATAGCATGAACTTAAAACGTCTTCAAAAACGTTTAACATTGGCCGCGATGTGCGCCATATTGTTACATGTAATCATCTAACCTAACCCACCGTAACTTAAGAACTAACATATATGAATATAAATTTTTAAGTTTTCATAAAATTTGTGTTCATTACTCGAATAAGCTAGTTTAGATTAGAAGGAAAATGAATAAGGTTACCAAACTTGTGAAAACAAATTCCTTAATTTTTACATTCACAACTGAGATATTTGTCGACATGAAATTTTACCTGTATGAAGAAATCGCGGCCAACGTGTTAAATGGATGTAAATATTTTGAAAAAATTTCAAATTTACGTACTATGTTGTTGCAAGCAATCTTAATTCGTTCACAAAATTGAGTACCTCTGCATCTATAGAAACGAGCAATGCTTCAAAATTATCGAATGACGAAATTTCTAGCAAGAAAAAGCAAAAAAAAAAACGTTTAACACATCCAGAACTAGGAAAAGTACAGTAAGAATGAGCCCGAGGTAAGAAAGAATAGACTGCATTCAGCAGTCTGAATCTAATATGCTTCTGAACATTTTTCAAGGCAGCGCTGCCTACGTGGAATGTTTATCAATTCAAGGCGGGAATAAATTCCGCCTTTGGCCCAGTTTCCGAAACTCACTCAAGATTCTGGGCTTCACAGAGCCTGCAAATCAGCGCAACTCGAGCCTGTATTGGCGGCGACCTGTGCGCCAGTCATGAGGGCCTTTTCCTGAGAGAAATCCACACACTATGTGGGTGGGAAGGTCCTCATTCAGTATCGAAGAAGCCCGGGTGAGAGGTCGGTCGTCCTTTCAGCGGGGCAGAGGGGCATCGATACGAATACCCAAGATTCGTGACCTCGTACTATTGCAAAAGTTATAACAACGATTAATATTAAGGGTCCGCCAACGATTAAGGGTCCGCCAACGATTAAGGGTCCGCCAACGATTAAGGGTCCTCCAACGATTAAGGGTCCGCCAACGATTAAGGGTCCCGCTGGAGGCGGATGTGCCATCCATCACTTGGAAGACCGAATGATACCTAAAAAATTAAAATCTAAAATTGGCTCGGAACACGAAAAATCCGAGAGATTAACAAATTAGACAATGTATGCACAACCAAAGCAGAAATCGGAAGAAATTCTCATCGCAGTGCTTGCTGCCACAGGCTTGTCAAATCATGTATTTTTAATCACTGTCAAGCAATGCAAAATCAGAATCATTAGACCAGTGAGGGATAAGATTAATTAATTAGAAGTACTCGCAAACTCGCAAGTCTTTGACCATATAGGCATCATTTCACTGGTGGAACGATGAAAAGAAATAAATTATTATTAAATTTTCATTTTTTGTAATAAACTAAAATGAACATGCACATAGGAACATAAAAGATACATGACTCTTTACTCAATATTTTGTCGAACCAGAAAAGACAACTCGGTACTTTTTAGTGTTGAACGAGTCAATATTGTGAGCTGAAGCCAAATTTCACAGCGGCGTCCTTCATGCGTTGACCCCGGGCAAGGCGCAAGTGCACTGGACAGCAGCGGGGCTGTTGTGCGCGCTGCTTAGTTGTGGGGCTCGAGATCTCAGCTCGAATAATACGGGCGATGCAAACGAAAAGCTCCGACGCAGCACTTGAACTTAAAGTTTGTTTCAATATAAACTTCAGTCGCTCTAAACAGAACTACGGTGCGTACCTTGCATAGGATTTACACGTAGGATTAACAACCGCGTTAACCCTAAAAGGACCAATGTATTTTTCATTCGAACGAAATACTACAAGAGCAGTCATTCACGTCCTATACTCTTTTGTGCACCTATAGCGCAGTTTTGAACGAAGCAATAAGAATTTACGCCTAAGCTTTATCAATTTCAATGTTTATTTTTCTCGGCATTAGTCCTCATAGGGCTGATCACCACGAGTCTTGGTTTTTCCTGAGTGACGCAAGAAAAATTTCATCCTATTCCATAATAATTTGTGACGTTACTTATTATTATTGGATGAAATCATAAATCCCCACCCCTATTATAGGTTGCACAAACATTACTTCACAAAAAAATATGTTCTTTACAGAAGAAAATAGGATGTCAAAGGGTAAAGTCCAATACAGCACATCCAAGTGGAACCTTGAATGTCAATGCATTACTACGTAAAATTCATAATAGTTTTTTATGTCGAACACGTGAGATAATGAAATCATTGTGCGATATTTCATATTACATATTCCACTATTAATAAATACTACTTGACATAACTGACTGCGTTTTATTCAAAATTGCGACAATAAGCAACGCAATATTGAAATGTGGACTCGGGTTGAATGATGAGGAAGGTCCACAAAGTCTACGGACATTACATCCAGTATTTAACTACTAAAATTGCGAGACCTCAACTGGAATATGCTTACAATATACACTCAATCGGAGCATTGTGGTGGGACAAATTATAAACTTGAATTGCTTGACCGATTTTTCTTTTAATTTCAATCCTATTTCTTACTCCAGTCTAAGTTTTAATCCAAGGGTAAACCAAACTACAGAAATAACATTATCAGAATATTCAATCGCATTCATAAACTTTCATCCGAGTATAGAATAAGAAAAATGAGCTAACAGTTGATATTTTTGCATTGTCCAAGATTATGAAATAAAACGAAATTGAAAAATAAAATTTCCAGCCCATTTCACATGGAATTCCAGACAAAAAATGAGGATGGTGTTCAAAGTTTGAGAGTACTGACTCGTATTCTTCTCCATTCTGCAGAAGTAAAGGAAAAAATGAGTGAATCAGTGACATTAAAATAGCCGGACTCTTTCTTGGTACCTATGATTATTAAACGATGCCTAATATTATTGTTCTTGAATATAAACTCAAAAAGCCTGGCCACGTGAATTTCATAACATTGTCCTCTACATTGCGGTACGTCTCATTTTAATTGCGTAGAGAAATGTGTATTCGGGAAGTCCTGGAACACATTCCTATCAAGGCCTCCGACTATTTTCAGCATGAATGCATGCGTAGCCACAGCAGAGCACTTGCATTTTAGAGGACGTCAAAACGCTTTACTAGTCGCCAACTGGATTTGATTAGTCTATGCACACACAAACGACGAATAAATTCGCTAATCATTCCACTTACCTAAGATAAACGCAAGATATGCTTTCCATTTACAAACAAAAATTACCTCTCAACTAAGAGGTAGCGATGACATTTTCCAAGCGTCTTAAACTTCACACAATTCAGAGCAAGCCGAAACGTTTTCAGGGGCCTTGGAGGACGATTCGATCCAGAACATTCATGAGAACGTTTGTGAGCTGCAACAAGCCTTTCATTAGTGATGCCAGGAACATTAAGCCACAGAGGTGCAAACCGATTCCTTCATGAGACGCATCAAAGTTAAGAGCAATTGTTCTCCTAACGAAGGGCTTCAGGCGTGTAGCCGCTGAAGGCTGGAATCGCTTAATCTTAATATGAGTTGAATATGGTAGTGCGGGGGCTCACGAAAGGTTACACAGAATTAATGAAAAAGAGCAAGGAAACTTTCTGAGAGCGTATGGAAAATGGAAGTGTACTTTATTAGATGAGCTGCACAAAACACTGCTGAAGTAATTTTTAAACAACAAGTTAGCATTTTTTATGTTTTAAATTCCGAGTGCTACCATACAATGAAACATTGATTTCACTTTCAATGTTGCCCGAATAGTATTATTACTATATTGGCTTTGAGTCACATGATATTGGCTCTAAAGTATGAATATATATCTGTTCGACGGGCTTGTTAGTAAGTCTGTGTGTAGCCGAATATTTTGTAATCTGGTTTTAATAACTATCTATATATTAACACTCTTGTACCTACCTACCTACCGTTCTGTCACGCTTCGCCACTTTTCAAGTGAAATTTCAGGTCTCGGGCGAAGTATCCTGTGTACGGGTTGCATGTCTGGCTATAAAAAAGCCAGTCTTCGGGGCACAGTTTCAGTTTCCCAAACAGATTTCAGACTCCTCGCACCATCAAGAAGAAAATTGCTTCTAAGACCGGTCTATCTCTGCCCTCAACCTTTAACCTCTGTCCAACACTTGAGAGGACCACTTCTAATGGGCTGGTATGTCTAAACTTTCTTTATCTAAATTTCCGTGCAATTTTCACGGCTTGTGCTAGTTAATATTATCAGTACAATCATATCTTAATTTAAAAGAACACTACAGATTAAATGTCAAGATACAACAATATTGTTAGACATTCATCGGATACATGTTTTCAACGCGAGCCGAAGTTCCCGGTAAAAAAGCATGTCATATTCGCCAACTACACAAACAGCAACGAGCGATATAGAATCCGTCGTGAGTGGATAAAAACACCTCCAGAGAATTCTGACTGTCTATTCCACCTGAGACTCCACACAAGAGGCATAAAAATGTACAAATTTCCCTGATAAATATGTTATCAGAGTCAGAGAACCAGACTTTGTACTATTCTCAAAAGAATTTCTCCCGGACAGCTCCAAGAAATCAGCAAAACTACAACACGTGAACCAGGAAACCTCCTTAGCAACGAAGCCACAAGATCATTACCTTGCAAAGTGGGCGACAAACACGAGAATAAATTGCATTGAGACAAAAATATTGACACCATCTCGATGCTGAGAACTAGAAAACGAAAAAATTAAAGCTTTACTGCTTTAATTTTCATGGAAAAAGAAAAAGAATCATGCACGACAAAGAGGCGACCGCCAGTAGAGGGACCTTATTTTACTTGTTCAAGGCATGGTTCGGTTGGATGTATTCCGCCTATTCAATAACCATTCTTGCAGATTTGATTTAATAGTTAATAGTTTAAATCTCAATATCCATATAAAATATAATCCGAAGGGAGCAAAAAAGAAACCATTTGGTATGAACTTTGAAAAACGTGGAATCCATGCGCAGGTGTGTTCCTACACACGATTCCCAAGGAACAGGAAGTTAAAAAAGAAGAGTAAGAAATGTTAAAGAATATAATCATTGAAGAAGGCCTCAAAATGGAAAAAAGCTAAGTGGCCTCGAAAGATTTCCGAAAGGCCTAACTATGGCCAAATTAAACAAATTTTGCATGCTTGGACGATTCGAATACATTCTTTGAAATGTGTATAAGTAGAACTACAACTGATAAAAAGTTGTCCCATTCACTTTCCCCAATATTCGAACGGAATTTTTCAGAATTCCCAGGCCTTAGGTCCAGAGCATGGGACGCTTGGTCAGTTCGTAGTTGCTTCCCAATCCTGGGGACAAGACAGTGAAGCTTTTCTCCTTCAAATCGGCTGTTCTTACGTTCCTATGTTTTAAGCAGAGCGTCTTGCATTGCAGCTGTTAACAGAATGGAAAACCTCTCCCCTTGTCTAGCTCGAGTGCCTCGCTACCGTACACGCTCCGCTGGCGGAAATTGTAATTCCAGCTGTTTTCACACAGTACTTCCAGATAACGGTTCCGTTCTAAACTAAATGTGTGGGGCTTCTAAATGTGCATCTTGTGTAAGGTAGTAGGAATTTTTTTTTTAAAAACGTATAGACTCTGATTAACTTAGTAAGAAGTCAAGAAAATAGAATAACACTCTAATTTTGGAGAACGATAATAGTGGGACACAATCTGTGAACCAGCTCTTAGCTTTTAAAAGTCCACCAATTGAATACCTTAATACTCGCTGACTCCTACTTCATTCACTGACTCCAACTCAAGCCTAATTAAACATTCATTGAATTGTACATTAGCTGCATCAACCATTCATCACCTGGAGCACCCACGTCGTCAAGCTTTCATTCAATGAAACAAGAAAGGCATCAAACATTCATTGACACGAACATGAAGTGCATCAAGAATTCATTGATGCCAATATTCAGTTATTCTTGCAATCATTTGCTCCAGTAACCCAGTAACTGATGGAGTAATTTTTGGCAGGTTAACCTAAAAACAAATCGATACACACGGCAGCAGCCTCAGTGCACAAAGCTCAGCAAGATGCTAAATCAAAACTTAGTCTCCACACGCGCCTTACTAAATTATTATTGTTCTTTCTATCTTCCTCCAAAATCGGTAGTCTTTCGTTGCAGTGAAATCTAGTCTCTGAAAGAACTTCCATAAAAACCTCAACTGAAACTTTTTTGTGACTATCAAGCGAAACGATAAATACCTATATAAAAAATTTTTAGAAGCACTGTAAAATTCACTGAACCGATCTTTTAAAATGAGAAATATTTTTTTCATCGTTTATTCCGAGACTCGAATCACAGAAATTCAAAGAGAGCATTTTATCCATCTATTTCAAAAACGTTTCTCATAAACGAGATTCAGATTAAATCAAGTAGAAATGCCCACTACATGGTCAATTTCCGATGACGAAAAAGAGCTCTCAAAAACTTCTTTTTTCGTTGAATAGGAAGAATTATCCGTCCATTTCACAATTGAATCCGAAATTACTACAGCTCTAACTGGGATTTGCCAGGGAAAAACTAAGCTGTCCTTTGAACTACTCGACGTGGTTCAATTATTCTGCCATCCGCTCCCAAGCAGCTCAGTTGGATCTAAAATACGCCAGGAAAAGTTCACAAAGGATGTCTCTCTGACTGGTCCAACTGATCTCTGGGCTTTGGAATTTGAGGATTATTAACGATAGGTCGGTTATGAATAACAATTTATCTGTCTTTCCACTGTGCGTATCTGAAGCACTTAACGCTATCAAGTGAATAATTTTAATGCATTGTACATATTTTTGTGCATTCTTAATGGTACTAATACCAAATAAAAACAATAGTAACGAATGATAATGGCAATAGATGTTTCATTAATTATTCAGCGCCTCTACATGGTTCTACTGAAATAACTTTCAGTATACATGAATTGCAAAAGTGACATAAACCAAATCTACATTTTAATTCTTGTTACCTGATGATTTGTACCCTTTACGGAATCAAAATTATTTCCCTAACTGGACAACTTCTTTTTTTTCGAATTTTATACCAGATACCAATGACCCACGAACGATAAGTTTCTACAAAATCGGCAAAATTTTTGAGGAATGAACTTGACGCACTAATGGACTTATATGATGCAATGTAAACTACTTATAGTTGAGTTGAAAGACTGTTATTTCTGGCTCTACTTTTAATCAATAAACTGTAGTAAAGCGATATAGGTATTCCTGGTAATACGATCCCCAAATTGAAAATTCTTTATGGGATGAGATAGTTATTACGCGTATAGTTTTTAGGTGAAGGTGGTGAAATAAATGTGACTCAAAATTCCGAAATTTAGACTACTTCTTTTCGAAACTCAAGTCGAATGTTACAATGATCGGACACACTGAAGGCACAGCTATTAAAAATTCAGGATTCAAAGACGTTTACGGGAAAGCCACAAATCGCTCTAAAGGAAGAGATAATGTATTCACCACCAATGAATTAACGAAAATATTTTGGGCGCCAGAAAAAAAAAACAGCGCGGCAACTCTAGAAACGCACGTGTTTTGATCAGCAAACGAGATTCTTAAGCGACTCAATCTTCCCTCAATCGAAGAACTCTGTTCGGAACCCCATACAAGAAACAAGTGATCCAGCGGTCATTCACTTTCAGGCTCAGGAAATCTTGCAGTATTTTGTTCCGTTCGTGAGAAGCCGCTAGGGTCAGGCCCCGCCACTGAATCTTGGTCAAAAACAGCTCAATAACCGTCGAAAGCCTTTTAATTCCACTTTTAAAAAGGTAGCCCATGCGTCTTCAATGATTATATTGTGCTTGGCTATAAGCGCTTCCACTTTGTATAACTACTACAATATGGCGATGTAAATGAATTCGAATAGAGAAGGCTATTGATCGTTCAAGCATTCTATCAAAACTTGAACTGAAATTGAGCTAAAAGAAGAAGCATTTTAATCGAATGTCGAATTTCACTCTTCATTTTATTCCACCATCAAATCCTACTGTTCTGCAGCTTAGAGTAGAACCTGCGTCGCAAAACTGTCGAATGTTTTTAAGAGGCCTAAGGGGAGAAAATAGTAAGAGGAACTTGAGTGAACATTTGAGATCAGTTGTCGATCCTCTTTCGTTCTGAACAAATAGTAACACCAAAACCTAACTTTCAAGTATTCAGCAGTATGTCTTCACTCTTGAGATAAGAACAAATGAATAATTTATTAAAATACACTCGATAAGAACTCAGTAGTTATTAGCTCTACTCAAACTTTTCAAGCAAACACGTGTAAACTGGAGAAAATTGCTACAATTGCTACAATCAGTTAAATTAACAACAAATTGTCACGATAAACCATGAGTGAGCATCAATAATGCGGCATTGTCAGATGTGATTGACGAAAACACCAATCCCACTGAACTAAGCCTAAAAAACATTACAGAATCATTTTAAGACGGGCAGGAACTGAAAGGAAACTCAAGCTGCTGATAAAAAATTCTGAATCACTGCAAAGAAACCCAACCCAAAAATCTGCGGCACGTACAGAAGGAGGTTTGGTCGCCAGAACCTGTAACTGCAGCGAAATAGCGAAGGAGGCCAATCAGTGACGCAGACAGCGCCCAATCGGCGCAGCTGAGGTGTGGCACCTCCCTGGCCGACCTAACGGGTGGGTACTTGTTGAAACAAAACAGAGGAAAACGACCAAGGTTGAATGCTGAGATTTTGAAGATCAATATTTTAAGTGGTTAAACACTAAGTATGTTTTAAAAGTGCCTCTTCATCAATGAATGTGCTCTCAATCTTACCTACAACACATTTCGATGCGAAGAATTTCAGTAAAATGATGGCCGTTGGAATTCCATGCAGTAATCTCTTGAAACTGAGCAGTAGAATAAGGGATATAGAGAGATGGTGTCGTAAACATGTTCTATGAAAGAGCTTACGAGACAGTCTCATCAGCAGAAAAAACTGATGAAAAGGAGTCCTAACTGTGTTCTACCAGGTAGGCATATTATCATGTTGCTGCAGTCAGTACTGGAGTTTTAAATTATTTATTTTGTGATTTTATTCCAAGGTGGAAATAAGTACTTTAGAAACATTTGTAAACATTACCTACTCCAGATGTAAAAGTTAATATTACTGAGGACAAGAGATTGTAGTAAAAAAATTTCTTCCTTGTGTAGGCATTTTACTGTTTCCACATCGTTTCATTTTTTCTTCCGTCACACACTACTGTTGGGATCGTAAATACTTAAGTTGCGACGGATGCCAAAGTTGTCACCACACTGATGACTTCACATTCAAGGCGTAGAGTAGGTATGCAAACGCACCCGCGTGAGGAAAAGCACTTTGATGGAATTACCCGTAATCCACCGAATAACACTTTCTGCTAACAGCGTTCTACCTTATGAATAGTCAAAGTAGCAAGTAGTCTAATAGTAGTAGTTTGAAGTAACGGAAGCAGTAGTAGTAGCAGCGGAACTCGACCGAGATCCGCATGCTGTCAACAGACCGAACTGAGCATGCATGTTAAAGTCACCGGAATGTTGACACGTTCGCTGCCCCATGACGGCGTGTGCGTCAAGTGATATCTTGCTGCTCTCAGCTCAACTGCTATTTAGCTATGTCTAATGGCTATCATTAGCTACCGCCTCTGACGCACTCATGCGAGTCTTTGTTGATTATGTGTGCGCCACAAATGCTTCTACTTCGTAAAACCCCTAGGATAAGAAAAGTTGCATATTAAAAGCCTTTTTGTAACAACGATTGTGATGGCATGGAGGAATGAAACTAACTTCATGGAGGTAGGAAATGCGTTAACTGCCATGGGACACCAACAGTAGCACTTGACAACTAATTAACTCCGACCCCTGTAAATGAACGTAGAACGAGATCCCCTAATTAAACCTGTGTTAAATGGAGCCTGCCCTCTGTAACTCTTGGCAACTAGAGTGACCTGTACGGATAAAGGATTTAAACCCATCGCGCTCTGAGAGCCCGTTGTGACACGTCTAACAGAAGAAACAAAACTATCTGAGTTTAAACTTTGAAATAACAAGCGCCTTTGTATTCGGAGGCTTTTGAAAGAACGATATCTATAAAAATTTAAATAATAATACAACAGTGTTACACGCAGCTTGAATTCTCAAGATAAAAACAAGCGTGGACCACGTCGTTATAAGCGTGGACCGCATCGTTATAAGCGTGGACTGTTGTGTGCCCACTAGTTTGATGGATATTTTGTTGAATTATTTTGTGAAGCACCGATTT
>VOMN01031578.1:0-18763 GCA_014899125.1 Orchestia grillus
CAGCCGCCTTCGCATTGAACGTCGGCACAACACACATCCTGCCGTAACGAATGTACTGCTTTCAGGTTAGGTGAGGATAGACTTGAGAGATTTTTTCGGAGTTGGCTAAGTTGGAGGAATAAGTGTAGGATAAATTAGGATCAAAATTGCAAGTTGACACATTTTGAACTTTGGATCTATGCCTGTCAAGAAATGAAAATATATGTAACTATATGAGAGTAGTCATACAATATGCAAGGGCCTCCAGGTATAGGGAAGAGTTTATTGAAGTGTCTGTGAGCTGCAGAAGGAGTGCAAAAAATATTTGACAGCGAGGATGATTATTGCGCTCGGTATTGTGTAGCACGAAAGCTGGGACTTCATACATAGAAAAAGGAGAGGCGCGAACACGCAAGTAATGAGATGTCCGAGAAACACAATTAAAGTGACAGAGTATGACTGCATGAGAATGGATGGCCAGGTACGGCTGACTAGTTTGGGGATAAATTTAACCCTAAAAAGTCCAACTCATATCTCAAACGAATGAAATATCACTGAAGGAGTCATTCACGTTGTGTGCATATTCACTCTGGCCTTGACCGAAATGATAAGAATTTTAGGCTAACTGTTTTATTTCTATCGTCCATTATTCCTTACTATGGTCCTAATTAGGTCAACTCTCTTTGTTTTCTTAACTGTTGAAAAACTTGTAAAATAAGGTAAATAAATATCGTTGAGTCATATAATGGGTGAATTCAGAAATAAGATAAAGATTTTTTAGTCTATAAGCAGATATTGGCTGGACGGCATAAGTGAGGAGAGCGCTGGGGAGGAAAGATTTGAACATTGAAGTCGAATGCGCACCAGAGACCAAATTCAACGACAAATGCGGGTGGGTACACCAGCACATACGGTAAGCATTGAATAGAGTCATAGTTATTTTATTTTAGCCTGGTGCAATCGATAGTTCTTTTTTCATGCCGCTCGACTAAGAACTTTTCCCCTTCTGCAAAGGTTGACGACACTTGACACGGAAATTTAGCTAACGTAGTCCACCAGCGCACTTCTGTCCTACAAACTTTACTCGTATCCACTCTTAGCTTAGTGAAAACATTGATTTGATTCGTTTATGACATTTAAGTTTACTCTGTAAATCTATTTATTCACAGATAATCCTGTTATCGAGTAATTTTGGTTGGGAGAGTCCATAATCAAGGGAAAGCAACATGAAAGGGTTCCCCGTGTTTACTTGTTTGAGAATCATTTCAATATTTCGCGTGAGCGGGAAACACATTCACTGAAAATAATTTTGGTGAAGTAAAACAATAACAAACTTCACGTTTTCGATGACACGTATGTAAATTCCTCCTGTCAATTGAAAGTAACTGAAAATCCTACGCTCTGCATCGATGCATATTGTTGAGCCAAAAGAGGAAGTACAATCAAAGAATACAAAACTCCAAAATCCAAGCGGCAGTTCATGCTCTAAACTTCCGAGCTTTGATGACAGTTCAGCCTGATGCAGATACAAAAGAGGACTCGCACGAGGCGTGGGGAAAAAAGGAACGAATTCATGGCAAATAATAACTCCTTAAGCATCTAGTATACCATTCAATCATCGGTATGAAAATGAACCATTCATCAGACGACGCTAATTCATACGACACCTGGTCTTTCATATTCAATGAGGCATCCTAAGAATTTCGCTCACATCTGCGAATGTCAGCTGCGAGGGTAACGCTAGGCTGACGTACCCTGAAGTAATTTGGATCATTGGTGCGTACTGCATAGTCATGGGTGAGCCGTGTGCACCACAGTCACAAGTGCTGGAATCATGAAACTACAAACTCGTCGAAAAATTTTTCCGTAGGATTCAAAAACAAGAGTGGAAAAACATTGCCGTTTCAAACTCAGTTTTGCTATTTTGTTACTTATTCTGTTTTAATATTCTTGTTACGAATTCTTTTCATCGTTGATATTCTATGCACAGCAGTGTTGTTCAAGTAAAGAATGGGAAACAAAAACTTTCAGATTGTTCACTTTAAAAGAAATAAACAAAGCAGAAAATGTTTTCGTTCATGCAGGAGAAATGAAATTATTTCAGTTGCTTTATTTAAGATTTTGACTACCTACATCTCTGTAAAAAATTGTAGTGGGAAAAGGTTTTGTCCACGATAACTACATAGAAATCACTGGCGATTCGGAGAGAAAAAGACTGCGAAAATTTTTAGTACACGCCAATTTTTAGTAAATGCGAGTTGTTTTTCAGCTCAAAATTTAACACATGCGACTAGTTTACACGCACAATTTCCTTTAAAATATCCTTTAGAAATCGTCTTTTTTTTGCTCGCATCTGGTCTCAATTGTCAACTAGTCAGAGTTATTCACCAAAATAATTACTTTTTTTCAGTCAATGCTGCAATCGCTGAGAGACTTAGACCAGAGTATCGAGTCATTAACGCATTTCAGGGTGAGAGTAAAATAACCAAGCGACGACACATCTCTCCTCAAGAGTCGGTCGCTTTCTTTGGCAAGTGCTCGATCAGAACTCTGAAGGCTCGTCTATCCTTCACACTATGTAAGCAGCAGGCCAATTGACCACGAGTTGGCGATTCACGAACACGCGGCTCGGCACTAGACGTCTTAACAAATATTATTCGCTGAGGACGGCGCTGAGGCCCCTAGCCCCGAGATGGGCAGGCCGCAGATAGCAGAGCAACAGATCACTCATCACCCTCCCCTGCCATCGAGGGCAGGCCGACGCGGGCGCAGCGCCAACACGTTTTCCTGAGGTCGATATGCGCACGACACAAGAGCGATGCTGTGATCTCGTTCGCTTCATATTTGCCTACACCGCCAGCGATGAGGCAATTTCCTGCTATTGAAAGACACAAGCGAGTTCTGTGACGCAAAACGAAGAAGAGAACATGACAGCCTTGGCGAAGAAAGTGCTCACAGCGCCGATCGGGCTGCTCGAATCTTTCAGGAGACAAAATTTACTTCAAAATAAAAATGGATTACTTTGAGAATCAAAAGAGCAAAAATGAACTTTCACATGCACTCAACCACTAGAACATGTGTTGAAAGGAGGTAGGAAAATTATAGGTCGTACGATTTTCGAGCTTTGGAAGGGCACTTTACGTGTACCCACTTAGCGTTGAGAAACTAAGCCCCAAGCAAAGTAAACTGAATTTACATCCATAAGCCTGAGTAGGAGCGAATAGTCGCAGTCAGAAGTCAGAAAAGTTTTCAGTAGTATCCGCATCGAAATACCATTAACATTTATTTATCTAGCTTGAATTTGGTTTTATTATAAAAATGAACACGAGATTTTACTAATCATTTTTAGAAGGACTTTTTAAGAAATATTTTTTTAAATACCGAATAAAATCTCTGCGCACTCATATGTGATTAGATTCTGAAGGATGTTTGTAAATAGCAAATTTTTTGCCTGAGTTCGCCACTCAGTATCGTAACTCATACAATATCCTATTTCAGTGTATGTTTAATTTCAATACTCATTTATATAAACAATTTCGCTTCTTCTGTGATACACCATTCTACAGCTAACTATTTTTTAGTTGTTTTCTGTACATCAGTTTGGAAACTTTATTTGCAAGCTTTGTGGGTTAAATTTCCGGAGAATCAACATCAAACTTTAGAATCAACATTGAAATGTAGCATAAAAAGTGCATTTATCAGACATATGCAATTTAATAGTAGTACATAGTCATATATAGGTCTAATTTAATATTTCACACATTTTGATGTTAAAATACACCTTTTATTATAAAGGTGGTCTTTACTGGGTGCTTCTGATGATAATAAACTCGTGAAATTATTAATTAATCGACACCAATATTGAAGGTACAGCATAATTTCTGCCCCCTTAGTTAAATAAGGCCTTTCGATCAAAATAAATCAACGGCTTTATTTGAAACAATTTGTTTTCAACGATGATTGAAAGAAACAACCATTTCAGATAATAACCGCTAGTCTTTTTGATCAATATATAAATACTAAGGGATTACAGGTGCGAGAGGTAGATCATCAGCAGCGATGGGAGATCCAGCGATCGTGTCAAGAGAGAGGCCGGTGGGATCCGGCCGTGATCTCCCGATAATGCCTCCTGCATCTCGCGCGGTTACGTCCGAATCATCATCGCTGCTATTCTTCTGTGCCTCTCCTCATGCTGCACTTTTGTGCGCCAAATTCTTTAGTATCTCGTTCGTTTTGGTACACGTTTTGGACGTGCGCACTGACGGATGCGGCCATTTTTCTTTAATAGACTTTGCAATATTGTATGTAATTAACGTTGCGTTACCTCCATTATTCTCCTGCGAGGCGTGTTTTAGAATTTAATAATTTTGACAGGCGTTAGGAACTATACCGTGTGTTGTAACTGGAAAATATTTATCGTATTAGAAACGTAAAGAAGCAACTAGAAGACCTGTGTGATGGCTACAAGTTTTCTCTCCTGTCACTCCCAGTTATCATACCAGAAGAGCACAGCCCGCATGCTACAATGCATAAAGCGTAAAGCAAAACGCATTTCACAACACAGGTATTATGGGTGGTTGCAGACTGCTATGAGAGCGAAAAAATAGAGCGCTTTTAAAAATTCTTGCTATAAATTTTATTGAAATTACAATTTTTTATAATAGGCGCTTTTGATACTGATCAGTTAGAAGAGTTAGAGTCTAATATTGGATGTATGCCCTAAACTTGCCTGCAACATTGATATTTTGTTTTGTGCTCGTCCAAAGTACTCGTCGTACCGGCGCACCGAGCGAGACTGCTGTGGCTGCGGTGCAGGTGCACTTCCATCCAGCATGNGAGATAGCCGAAGGCCTACGCGTGAATAGTAGTAATAATAGTAGTTGTAGTAGTAATAGTAGTAGTAGTCGAAGTAGTAGTAGTAATAGTAGCTGTAGTAGTAATATGAGCTGTAGTAGAAATAGTAGTAGTAGAAGTAGTAGTAGTATTAGTAGAAGAGGAGTAGTAGTAGTGATAGCAGCGCTTTAGTACCTCAGACTATCTCACCATCTCGCACCGAAAGAGAAAGGACCATTTATTATGGACTTTGGAGAAAAGGGAATCTATGCATAAGATGTGTTCCCACACAAGATCCCGTGAGCAGAGAAACAGCAAGTTAAAAAGGAAGAGGAAGAAAATATAAAGAATCAGCAGCGAAGAAGCTATGTAAACGGAAAGAAGCAAAGTGTGCTCGAAAAATAGAATCCCGATGGCCTAGCTAAAGTTGAGGTAACCAAACAGTCTCCCCTTGGGGAGCTAATTCCCATAGCTTTTAAGGTGGACAAACCTAGCTAACTTAACCCTATCGCGTATGGCCTACCTTATGCTCATTGGGGGAGATTCACGCGTGAGAATAATTTCTTGTAGTAGATAATTATATTGTTTTCTACTTTTCATCGTGTATAATGCAGTAAACGGTGTAGGTCTCATGCAGGTATGAGTAGCGAGGCAGAGTGCAGAAGAAAACAGTGAGAAAATTTAGGTGCTGGATTCCTCTCGCTAGCATTGCCAGAATTATCATCTGAAGGTAAAAACACTACATATTGCAACAAGCGATACATTACTCATAAATTTTCAGTAAAGGTGTGAATTATGCTGAAAAAATAACGCAATTAATCATAAAAAATACGCGAATCATATTGATGCATTGAAATTAATGATATGTTGATGAAAAATTCTGTAATTTCACACGCTTCTTCATTATTCTGAAAATTTGTTCACGAGCTCTAGCTGCAACAGATGAAGCTTGTGCACAAATTGTGGGAGAACTTGCACTGCCAGGGGTCATTCTACCCCAGCAACACCAAGTATTATCTTGGCGGGCTATCCCCATGCGCAAAGGGAAAGACTGTCTCATGAGTTGTAAGCCCCATTATTGTGGAGTGTGACGTAGGCAAAAGTGAGAGAATGATTCCTAAGGTGCTGTGTCCCAGTAAATCTATTATAATTAATGATTCAGAAGTGAAAATATTAAAAATATTGAGCGGCAAACCTCTAATGAGGTGATTTATAAAAAAAACGTATAATTTTTGCTAACTTGGAAAACCTTAAAATTTTTTAATAAACTAAGTAGGCAGTATAGATAAGAAAGAAGCTACGTTCAGCCTCACACTTAGAAGAGACAGATCGTAAAGTACAAAACATGGAATGTGTCTATTTTGAAAATGCATGTTTTAATTCGAAAAAAGTTTTTCACCTATTTTAAATTCAAATATGATTTTGTAAAATTTTGTAGGCAGACGAAGAACTGGAAGGCAATTTTGCAAGTTAACAAGGCACAAAGCTAATGAATTAGCTTGGCGTATCGTGATTTGAGTTGGTTTTTATCGGTAAACTTATGAAGTTTTCTCGTGCTAAAGGAACGATAGCTACTCAAAATCGGGGATCATCAGAGCAACTTCGCGGGAAGACTCGAGATAGGCAGGCGTTGGGCGCTTCAACGAGACAAGGACAAAAACGGCGCACGCCATGCCCCCACAGTGGCCCGAACATGGATCTTATAGCGTTTCTGTAGCATTGTCGCTCGCCTGCAAACTTGAATTTGAGAGAAAATATCCACGGAGAATTGAAGATCTAAATTAGAAATGGCAGCCTACAAATTTGTGATCGATCCCAAAGTGACAAAGGAAATATCTCCTAATACGCTCAACAGCTCAGTTTTAATGTACGGACGTTTGGAAACTCTTGTATTCAACAAAAAACAGGGCATAGAAGATAAACATTGCACGCATGCAACGTCATAAAGTTTTTGTAAATGTTAATAAACTCATTGTCGGACGTTTAATAGAGCGAAATAATTTTTCAAGCTCTTGTAACATTTTTCACTGAATATTTGAATAATATTTTATTAGTACTATTTTAAAACCCATATTATAATTGAATGACTCTTTGTTACGGCAAAATTCAAAACATGGGGTTACTGATTCTCGAAGTTTTACTGTTTTTAAGCTTGTAAATTCTACATGCATCTGCCAACTGAAACACCAAAGACTTTCACCTCCCATATTGCAGTAAACAAACCACCAACGACGACAGCCTTACAACTAATTGTTTTTGCATCGCCAGCACAAACTGCACTGATTGCTCTATAATTTCAAGCCATACACCTGCAACTAAAACAAGTAAACCACTGATTGCAGAAGGATATCATTCGTTGACGCAGCTGCATCTTTAAGCACAGCCATAGAACTATAAACTGTGCCAACTGATGTAACTGTAGCCGTACACAGAGCAAATGCACTCGCACGCGAACTGCCGTAACTACTCGAACTTACCAGCTACTGCGATGCAATAAAAATTGCGGAAGGGGTTCCACCGTTACCAGAGCTCCGCCTCTTCGTCCAGATTCCGCGTTACGCTCGCGGGAAGTAAGAGTTCGATTCCCGGCAAGAGCAAATTGATTTTCACGGAGCCAAGGAGTGCTTTCCTTTGAAGCTTTACGTTCCTCATGTCGCTCACGCATCAGTAGTTAGAACTAATTGAAAATCTAACAATTTACTGTAGGTCGACTGTGTTAGAAGTAATAATTTTACTTCATTTTTTTCTTATTTCTTCCTAATTCTTTCTTACCACTTACCCCTTCTCACTGTCGGAAGTAACTGTATCATTTACTAGAACCTAGCTCTGAGACCGCAGAAGCTAAACTACTAGCTCAAGTGTCTGCAGTACTAACTGCAGCAACTGTACCAACAATGGTAACACCCAGACCACTGACTGCAGTAACTTCACCACTATAACAGCAGTTACTGCATCACTAGCTGTATCGCTGACCCCTCAGAGTCGACTATGGCGGACTTTATCAATGCACAAAATGTTTTACGTAGATGACAGCCCGGAAGAAATCGAGTTTTCGTTCACTTACGCATTCTCTCGAGCTCCGACGCTACCCATAACTCCTTTGTTTCTGGCTTTCAGATTTCGGTTTGGTTCCCCAAATTGTGTAGCCGGGAGTTTTTGCAGCGGCTGGGAAAATTCGAAGTTTTACTGACTAAGAGTTTGAAATCAATTTAGTCGAGAAAATCGACTTCCTAAACAGATTCCGTAAGCCACTGTAGAAAATAAACTAGAGAATAACCCTTAAAACAATTATAACGAAATCATAATCTAAACGCTTTCTGAAAGTTATCTTGAAACGATAAACTTATCAACTTCCTGTCTATATAAATTCTTACATTAAAATATTAAAAACAGCGTCGCAAGACGTGTTGATTATATAATAATAAACTAAAGCGACATAACACTATCATAAAAATATTTTAATTTAATTAGTGCCAATTTTAACGTAGAGTGGATTACTCCACTTATTCTAAAAATATGTCGTCAAAGTCAATCAATTTGAATTTACACAAGAGTTGGCCGATAAAAACTGGAATCTATCGAGCTTGCTTAGCTGAAAATCACTATATATTTAACATCGCATGAATTTACCCAAAAATTCAAAAAAGTTACCTGTTTATCAAGCTGCCGACCAGCAGTTTTGTCGTTCATGAAAATTCGATTTTACAGTCGAACAAACTTTAGTTCTTTCTGAAGAGTTATTCCATCACATCAACTAACTGAAGCCATACTGTCCCTGATTTCACAAAATGATCGTTTTTATGTATAATCACACGTCGTCCTACAGCTGCTTTGTTCTGGATTATTTTAAACTGAGAAAATAGTGCAAGGAGAAAGATTAGCGTAGGTATTGGAAGTCAGCTGAACAGCGTGACCGTACGGCATCCTCCTGATGACCACTTCTGCTTGATGTGTTGGAGATTGTCTCGCTGCATTTTCAGAGTGAAGTAACAGTGAACAGCTATATGTGAATTAATAATATCCGAGTTGACCCTAGAAGCAAACCCTGTAAGTTCAATGATGTACAAGCAAGGTTTCATGATGAGGGTTAGAGTCTACGTGCTTTAATACACCCTTCACATAGACCGACTTTATTCGTCTAATTTTGCTAAATAGCTAAGAATTCACCGAAGAAACTCGTCCGTACGTCAGTAGTACCTCAGCAATACATGTTGAGCCCTAATATGCTGACTAGAATGACTGATATACAGGAGGATGTAGCAACACCGTAGAAAATAAGCTTCCGTTACTGTGGCTAGAATGCAGTCCGTTGGACCGTCATCCTGTTAGCGGGAGTAGCATCTTAAGGACGACGAGACTACGATAGGATACGATCGTTTGCGCGGTGACAACGACTCTCATCATCCTTAGGAATATTGCTTAGGGCACCCTTGGCAGAGTCGTTAAAGGCAACGAGTCTTTGGCTCGCGACGACTTCGTTTTTACGGTGGCTTGGAGAGTTACTTCCGAGCTCGTCCGACTGCCTTCTGACGAAGTACGTCACCTTTGTTTGGCGCTAGTGGTTTGTAAAATGCGATGGTTCCTCAATAAATATCTCCCCCTTTAGAGCGCACCACAGTTGCTCCGTCGTTCGAGTATGTGTAGCATGTATTCAATGCATCGTTTACCTCATAGGTGCTTATTGCTCTTCGAAAAGTGCTCTCACACAAGCAGAAAAACATGTTTCAGAGAGGTAGCAATCTCAGTTTACCCGAAGAAAACAACAGAAGCCCACCTCCGCATAACAAACCAAGAACAGTGCTCGTGCCTGGTCGGCCAGTTAGATATTCTCAACCACTTTTCTGATTCATGGCTCCGTTGTTACTGTTTTGAGAAAAATTATTCATCCTAGTGACAATTTCCAAGAGTAGGTACATAAAGCACTCGGAAAAATATACATTCAACGTTCACAAGTCGTTTTTCGAGAACGCAGACGTTCATACAGATCCCTGTGGGCCCTACAGCGATTGAGGCGGAAAGCACACTGCTGGCGGCGGTTTGGAAATGAAGGGACTTGGAAAGTAATGTCAGAAGCGAAAACTGTCATGAGCGAAAATGTTGAACAAATATTTTCAGTCCACGCTACTTTTGCTCTAAAAGTTGAGTGCGCATGTAACATTGGGATTTCTCCAGGGCTATGAATTGCAGCAAAAACTATATTGAATTGTTATGGTAGTTAAATAGAAGTATTTTGAAATTTAGACTATTCGAAAATAAAAAATATCTAATTGAAAATATCATTTTAAGGGAAAATATACGTAGGTGAAATATGAGTCTCCCAGAAGCTGCTATATGTTTTCATGAAACTGAAACGTGAAACCGTATGTACTAATTATCCCAAGTCTTCACTTATGACCACCGTATTAAAAAATGTCCTGTGAAAAACGAACTGCTGTTCGTTCTTAGTTCTTGCTTCAGTTACATACAAATGCGTTGAACAAATTTCTAACAAACTGAATGATTTTCAGAGCCCCACTAATAAATCCTTAAACACTGTATCTCACAACGTTATTTGCAGTACAATCGATGATGTTTTCACTGCCGTAATGAAAAACAGATTTGTTCTTATATCTATTAAATCAGAACGAAATTTCTGCTGCCGACACGGTCAATGTGTTAAGTAAATTACATACTGCGAAATCCTCCCCAAGTGACTACCTTTCGAAACATTATGTGGACGCCATACTGACAATAACTTTGACCTAAAGTAATTTCATTGTTCCGCTACAGAATCGTATACATCAGGTCTGCAAAGAAAGGCTATGGTGAATCCAGTTACTCGTCAGATCTGCGAGTTGTTTGAAGCACGAGCTCTTATATGTATTTCAATGACAATGATTGATGTTAAGGAGAATTGCAGAACACCATAATTCCTGAATTTTGTTGCCATAGCGAAGCCTGTGCTGTCGTGTGACATTACATATGTACACATGCTCATTGCATGCTTCGAACGGGGTATCAGCGCCAACAAGTTCCAAGCCATGATTATTTCGATTTCGTTATTGGATATTAAATTTTTTACGAATGTTAAGCTGATGACAGTCCCTTGTAGCATAAATGCAGTACGTAAGGTGTTGTTGAGTTGCCACGGTTCTGAGTGGGTAATATCACTTTTGTTTTAACGAACAAATGGTTACTGCAGATGACATCTAGCCAGAACTTTTACTGCAAATGCCCCCTTAAATTTTATATGTAAAAACTAGCTTGGCTACTGGAGGTACTGTCGGGACTTGAAGGTTTAAGACGGCTAGAAACTCAAGCGCATGACAGGGCTAACCCGCATCTGGAGGGAATCACTGTGCTCAGTGTCGAACTACAAGTGTGTGCAAGTGCGTACTAGCGTTCGCAGTTACTTAGGCAGGCTCTGAAGCCCAAGTATCAAGTACAAAATAAAAATAACGAAACAAATAGCAAGCGACTGAGAAGTTCCTCCACAGGGAAGGTCATGCTTGTATCTGTGAAAGAGAACTCTTATAAAGGTGGCACATTCCACGTGGAAACCAAATGCTTTAGTGAGTTATTTTATGTTTGGCATAAGGGCAAGAATTTTTTTTTGCGAAAATACAGTTAACGCTCAAGACGGCAGTAGAGAAAATTTCCCTAATTGCAATTCTTACTGGTGATTTCTAAAGAAATCAAAACTCGTGTATGCCGTAGCTTTCACAGCGAATATACTCATAAACAGATACATACAAAGCTCCCTGGCCTACGTTTGGCCTATGTTTGAACGCTGAGGTAAATTTTCGAACAAGAATCCCTGTAAGGGCCGCCTCCCGAGATCTTATTTAAAAACTGACCCGGTGTGAGAATTAAGAGCATAAATAGACGGACTTGCTAATTCCAAGACTTCTCTCCAGAGAGCATAAGTTCAGTTCCCTAATTACATCTTGACCATAAACACAGAGATAGGAAGCTGTACTTCAAGATAGGTAATGTAATCAGTCTACCTTCGNGCAGGGCTGTTCCAAGGAAACACTCCACTGTTGCGCAGCGATACGCCAGTGCGTCAAAAACTCTTAGTTTACATGTATGTTCACAGAAAACTCTCATGTTTGAGTTATTAAATCACTAAGACCCAATAGTAAACATGATAGAAGTATGTCTAACTTCAAAAAAAGGAAGTATCACCTAATTCAAATTCGACGTCCGTTACGGAACGACCTACCTGCTTGTACTTATACACAGAGAACGTGTTAAGCTAAAGAAAAATCATTTTAATGATTTGAAAAACTGATTAACGAGAATAACTTAGAAAGGAATGAAAATCTACTCTAATGATCTCCAATGAAGGTTTTTCTGAGTCAATCGTTGAAAAAACAAGTGTACCAGTGATACTATTTCAGCATTTGGGTATCCCACAGACTCTGAATTTAATACTCACATTTCGGTATGACAGTAAAACTTAAATATTCTTAGCCACTAAATTTTTAAATTATTAGAGATGAGAAGGGCTTAAATATCCAACAAAAATAAGATAGGCATGAGATACAAGAGGATCTGCCTTTAGATGACAAAAATGGACCGCATTAATTAAAACTACAGGTTGCAAGCACCTGGAAAGCATAATGAGAACAAAGAGAACAAAGCAAAAGGAATCATGCCCAAAAAGTATTGCGGTAGCAGTGGGACAGTTTTGATTTCCACATTACCCTAGAAATGTGGTTATCAGGTATAGCTCTAAAATTATTCAGTAAACTTTAAACCAGAGACAGTTACTGAGTGAGATGCCTATTTATAGGGTTCTACGACAGAGGTCAAGCCAAGTATTTCAAGGCTGTATCGCTTGAGAAGTGAAAGTGGCCAAGGATAGATTGCCTGAAGTTGGAGATTAGAGTCAGATGTAAAAGCTGGACTGAGACAGGGCCGAGAAAATAACGCGGTGGCAGAATATTATCACCACAAGCAAACGTTGAGGAGTCTTGGGAGAAAGGGAAAGAGCGGCCTGCTAAAATATCACTCTACGAACAATTCGTGCGCCATATAAGTGTGGTCATGCGTCGCTGCAGTGATTGACACTATGCGACCTAAAGGAACCAGCAAAAGAATTGGCTCTGGCAGTGAAATTCTGGCCCTCCAAACAATCGTAGCAGAAACCGAATGCAACACGAAAATGTATGAATGTAATGACAGAAACGGAACAATAAACAACTTTTACAGCGAGCGCTTAGATATTCTCCATAGCGAATAGAAGAGATGACAGTGACTCGGTAGCCCAGCATTGCATGACAGTATGTGTCATAAACATAATTTCCCTCCCTTTTGGGCCTCGACACTGACGGAAATGGAGATGCACGCACGAAAACTAAAAGTGACAGAAAAACAAAATGAGCTTCTTTCACTGGCGTTGTGTGCATGCATTCAGAGTTACATGTGCTGTATAAACAATGGAAAATAGTTCCGAAAAAGCTGAAAAGAATGAGGTAAATGGTAACTAAAGTCGGTGTCAACATCATATTGCACACTTGATTTCAAATTACCTCACATGAAAGTTTGAGGAAGATAAATTTAATTTGCCACTTTTGTGCTCCAGATAAAAAGGCCGCTTGCCACCGCTCTTCACATATAATACGCTGTATTCCCAAGTCACTTATTTGGACTCCCCGACTCAGCTATGATATCTAGACGCTGATAAAATAAATTAAACTCCAATGATATACTGATAGAAGTATGATAACTCAATCAACCATAAAACCGAAATTAAGCGTACATCTTTCACACATTTAAGAGCTGAATGCAAACAATGTGTAAAAAATTAGTGATATTGCTATTTTTTATTCGACGAATTGGATATCATAACTTAAACTTTAACCTACACGTGTGTTTGTATAAAAATTTATTTATTTCATTCTGAAACACAGGCATGTGCTGTGAGTTTCATGCACAAAACATTTTTAGGGCTTTCTTTTAAAATATGGCCATATTTATCGCAAAAACTATTCCCTAAGTAGCGCATTTGCCAGTTTTGATGTAGTTAGGAGTCTTTAGCCTGTTTCCCATACGAAAAAGCCTGGCTTTAATAATGGACAGCTGTCGGTTGCGCACTTCCTTCGGAGTCTTTAAGATGTCAGCGAGGAGGATATGGCATGCAGCAGGACTTCAGTGTTATTTTCGTCATATTTAACTGTTGTATACTTGAAAGTCAAGTATTGGGGGCAAGTGCTGCTTTGTGGAGAAAGAAGGCCTTCAAAAAATGCTTCCGGAATACCACTTCAGAAGATTATGACAAATTCTCGACGACAAGAAGCACCTTTCAAGGATCGTGATCGCTACTCCAAGTGTAGAATTCCAGTCAAAACAATTTTTCACGAACTTACCTTTCCCACCAATATATGATTTGATTTCAGCTGGGAAGTTTCCTGCTGAAAACTATTATTCCACTTGTTTTAGAACAATATTTTTTAGTACAATAAGAATCAGAAAGGTTTTACAGTGAAGCAAATCATTCTGGCGAACTTTAGGCTGAGTTCTGCTGAAGCTCGAGTCTCCATGACTGGCACGCTGCAGGCAGAGTTCAGGGGCTGAGAGTTATGCCCAGAGCTGCCTCATGTTACGCCGAGAGGGAGAGTGACAGCACCAGCTCTCCACTTTGTGCTGGTCCTAATCAGAGAAAAGAATAGGCAATATAGGTATTTTTTTCGGTAGAGAGAAATTAATGGGAACACTTTACAGCCAATGACATCTGAATTCAGAATTTGAATATGTTTGAATCACTCAACAAATTTTCCATTAAGTCGCTTAGATCATGCTACTTCATTATAGACCTTCCCGTCTTCTCCTTTATTAGTTTTTATGTTGAATATTCCTTTCCGTGGTACATTTAGTTTGACATCCAGTAAGAATTTTTATTCGGTTTACCCATTAAGATACTAATTTCAGTAACCGGTCCTAACTCTACTATGAACTAAGCCGTAATAACCTCAGCGTTAACCACAACTTTCATTTTAGTTAACGAGCTCCACCATAACTCGACATAACACAAGTACTCATGCCTATTGTCACATAGGGTTTTAAATTAAAATATAATAAACAGTCCAATTACTGAAACAGCGTGTATGAGGCGACATAATTTTGTGATTTCGTCAGAGACGCGAGTACAGCGGCCGATTATAGAGCGAGCGCTGCCGTACTCACAGCCCATCGTTGCGTTAAATAACAAAATAGCTTAGATACGATGATGTTCATATTACAACAATACAATATCCATGAATATATTGTTCGTCTTCAGTATACTGCGCATATGAAATTCAATAAAAACTGGAAAGTGACATAGCTTATTTCATTTGTTCTCGCTCACCCCGTAAGGACTTTTGGAAGCACCTAAGGGTTCCCCACAACCCTGGTTGAGAAACGCTGGCTTATGTAGATTGTCCTTCAGCCCAAAACTGTAACATAAAATGAGTCATGAAACTCATATCTGTATATATAGTACCGATACTAATTATAACAATTTATGAAGTTGTTTAATTAAAAAAAAGAGAAAATCAGTTTAGTGAGCGTAAAGGATTACCATTACATTCGTCGACGTTCGTACATAAAACTTTATGACATGAAATTGAATGGGAAAACACGGCAGATAAGCTATACTTTGTCTCATCAAACGTTGTCACTATTTAAATTTTTCTGTCCTGTATCGTATTGACAAAAAAGCTGCTGACGACACCTCGGCTGCACGGACTGGAGCCTGGACCGCCGTAGAGTGAAGGCAGACGACCGCAGCAGTTGTACTCTAACTCCGTGGTTCCTTCGAATAGTCTCCGTCTAGGTGTGCGAGACGCAACTGAACATTTAATTGTGAAAACCAGGGCAATTTGAAAAAGAGTAGGCGTGACTGGGGGAATCATGAGCCCAGTCATATTCACTGTTCTTCAAATGGCATATCAGTCAACCGTATTATGCGTCCACATTCATAAAAAGTGTTTTTCTTGATACAGAAGCGAAATTTTAACTGAAAGGCAGAGCAAACTAACGTAGGCACTTATTTTTGTAAAGGTGTAAATGCGAAATAAGTTGCTTCTACGAATTCAATAATTTCATTTTTTTTAATATGTTTATGGCCAGTTTATAGAAATTTATTTTATTTTACTGCTCTCTTTACAACAGTAATGAAGCGCAAATCCGATGCCCTGCCAATATATAACTTGAATACATCATAGTGCCAGCTTATCTGTTTCAGCTTCAATAAAAATGATTAAACTTCCAAACAACAGCTGTCATCTAATGAAATAATTGTATAAAGGTCCAGTGTTTTATTAATTTTGTTGACAAATGACAATATCAAATTGCTGATCAGCGGTTATTAATGAGCTCAACCATTAGAGAATAATAACACCCATAATTGACAGGCCCAATAAATTTTCCTGGGGCCTTGTCCCTAACACGCAACTTTAAAACAGATGGAGTTCGTCAGCTAGGTTCAAGCAGCCGCTGTAACGAAATTGCACTAATTCAATAGTTTAAAGTGGGATTTCAATTCACTCAAAATTGAAAAATTCTGCTTTCATAATATACAAAATTTATCCCATACACCGGTTGTTCGCACAAGAAAAGAACATTTAACTATTTAATGAGGTTATGTTGAAGCGTTAAAGAAATAAGTGAGAAGGAACTAGTGATATGAACAAGACGAGCCGTACAGCAAGAATAAAGCGTACTGTTTCTTCTCGTAATGTTCCACAAATGAGGCATGTACATCTGCGGTTCAACTTGGGTCCTACAGGGAAATCTTTGAGAGAGCAAAAATATAATTACGTTCAGCCTCGCGCGGTCGTGTAAAGAGAAAATTTTATCACGTCTTCAGGCGTACTGTGCTGTGAGTAGAACTTCAAGGGGCAAGAAATTCGAATCATCAAAGAAAATATGGTGAGTACACAGATGAGTTTGTTGGCTCACCTGAGGACAGAAGCCAAGTCAGGTGGAATTGACGCACTTAGGAGTGATCTCGGCCTACGTGCTGCGATGCTCTCTCAAGGCATCGATGCTCATAACAAATGTTACGAATTTTACTTACGTAAGAACACCGTTGTTTAGATTCTACTGAAAAATTTGCTTCAAAGGACAGTTTTGTTTGACTTTCTAGAACTAAAATTTATACTCGTACGTTGCACTTCCTACACATAATAACTCGAACCTATTTGGAGTCATTGCAAGTAGGCATCGAGCTAAAATCTCATTCTGTCTAATGTATAATTTTTCTGATTGCCTCTTTAACAGGAACTAGGTTAAAAATTCATTTCTTTAACAAAATTTGCACTGAATTTAAATTTACACGATTTGCCAAATTCACATAGGTAAAGATATCTTAGAAGTAACTCTTTTCTAGAAAAGGTGACACAACAAATCGAGAAGGAGACACCACACTGTTGCCGACATTACCAGATCTCTCAGCCAAGCGCTTTTCGCGAAGACAATCTTGCTGCTTGGCGCAGGCTTTGTCGGGTGCGGGGGCTCGAGCTGGCATCTGTGGGGCTGGGCAGGCCCGGAGGCCGCCTCAGTTCTAATGAAAAGAACGGGGAGACAGAGCGAGCCTCATCATTGACACTCAGCACACGGTGGCCGCTAATGCTGCGAGATTGAGGGAAGTTCTCCGCAGGATTGCCGCAGCCGCGCTCCACGAATACCAAAGAAAAATTAATGTTCTTCAGAGTTACTTTTGGTCGTAACTTTATTTGGCAAACTCCCTTCAAAATGATGGGAGCTTTTAATCTCCGACCGAAGATTTTTGCTCGTAAAAATCGAGACTAAAAATTGGGAGGCATCTGAACGAAGGCAACTCATTAAAGGAGTTCCATTCAAATGAAGTCTTCGATTTAAAGTTTTGATTCATGAAACTTGATTCGTTTCTTCACCGTTTTAAAGGGCGGGGCTTTGATGACTACTCTGACTAAATCGATCGAAGCGATTCAAATGACACAGAGCAGTTCAGGCACTAAGGACACCGTCAGTTGATTTAGCAACTCAACTTGAAATTGAAAAAGCAGTTCGCCCGGCACTGCAACCGCAAGCCAATGAATTTTAGAAATTCTCGAGCTGCAGTACACAATTTTCTCCTCCTGGGGGAGCAAATTATTTACGCCGCATCTATAACTACATCCAGTATCCGCTGATGCTTCACTGCTGGCGTCATTGAAACGTTATAGTAGAAATTGATGTTAGGGCAGAACTTTGTGCCTTCCTTTATTTAGCGTTTGCAATTTAATTCCAGGAAAATTTGAACGAGAAAAATAACACCCAAAATTTAGGCCAAAAAACTAGCGTGCAGAAAATTGCAGTTTGACAAATTTACGTTTTACTTCAGTTGGAGAAGGTGTGAATAAGATGTCTATTCCGCAGTGGGTAAATTGAGGGATTTGATGCATTGTAATGCGTCTCATGTCGGCTTTTAGTAAGATACAAAGCTCTGACAGTGTAGAATTATTCTCGATAAATTTAAGGCTTCAACGAAAACTCCTCACTGAGCGTTATCTAAAAAACTGGCAGGGTTGATTGTGTGTTCTATCGCGAACTCCTCGTTTGCTCGGCCGGTGCACCATCGGGCCCTTCAAACGATCAGTTGATGTATGAAGACAGTGTCGACCGACACCCATATACGGGCCTCAAATACAAATTTTGTTCACTATTCTGGAGTCAGGTCAGAAATCTATGTACAGACTGTATATGGTACAGCCGCTGGACTTCACGCCTGACTTTACACGCTACGCACACACACACACGCGCCCCCCACACACAATCCAGTTATGACACACACGCAATCCACTAATGGCACACGATCAACACACACGCCACACACACAATCCACTAATCTTGAATATCTTGAATATCTTGAAAATATTTGGGCCCTTATGCCCTGGCCACACTGGGTGCCGTCAGTTTGTGTGCATGGTGTGCCTTCGCATATCAGCGAGCTGTTGAATGA
>VOMN01031589.1:0-13421 GCA_014899125.1 Orchestia grillus
CCTCTGTCCAACACTTGAGAGGACCACTTCTCATGGGCTAGATTATCTAAAGTTTATCTAAATTTCCGTGAAATTTTCACGGGTCTTGCTAGTTTTATATTAATATTTCAAAGGCTGGAGTAATAGCTGTGTTACTTCATATAATACTCAATGATCGAATCTTTCAGGTTACTCTTACTACAGTGAAATTTTCACACTATTTTCAGAAAAGGTAAAAAATTCAAGGTAAAAGATATTTTTGTGAAGAAGGATATAGATTTTACTTTTTGAATTTTCCATATCACTAGCATAATAATAGGGCAGAATCCTGCAAAGAACAAAACATTCCAGATTTGAACAAGCCTGCCTCATCTTGAGAGGCTCCTTAGTTCCGTGATTGTGTACACATGGCTGAATAATACCGCCGAAGGAAGGTGCACAATCAGCGTAGCTGAATGATTTTCAGTGAATTTGTGCGAGAAACTTCCGGTGACTTTGATTCGCATGTGATCCGTCGCTGCCGGGTAAGTGTCGACATCAACCAATTGCACCAATTGCAGGAATAAGTGTGATTTTTGAACTGCACGAAGAGAACACCTGCTGGACTGGCGTGTGGTGTTTGGGCAAGGGCTACTTGTGATAAAATTAGTTCTGATGCCACGCCGTTTTTTGCCCGAGTGTAAACGAGTTACCTCGTAGTTTGAGGGACGCTCCTTTGAACGTCAGGAATTTCATTTTGAAAGAAAAGCAACTCATTGAGGACCGTGGATTGCTTGTGGGTAACTCTCTTATTTTCCTTCGGAGTGATTTCAGTGTGCACTTTTCCTCTGTTGAAAACGACTTGGAGAATTGAAATCGATTCATATGGATACGAGAAATTTTCCAGTAAAATAAGTTTTCGGTGATCTTTTCAAGTTGTAACACTTTACGGATTCATATTTGAAATCAAGCGCTTGAGCTGAGTAAGCAAAAACTTTAGTATACAAAATTAGGGAACTTGAATTTTTTAGTGCCCAGAGTTCGTGAAGAAACGAAATAATTCTGGGACTATTTCCGTGTGATTACGAAAAAGGTCGCCCGACGATGTAGAGGAAGAGCAGGGGTGCTCAACCGTCATGCCTCCGACGCCTCCCAGCTCAACTGCATCCAGTCTCTCCTTGTCGGGGTGAGTATATACATATATTCTATTCGTCCTACGTACTTCTTTTATATTGTGCATTGTGTATTCTATTGGTCCTACATACTTCTTTTCTATTGTGCAGTAGGGCTTGGCATAGTCGCTTCTATTGTACAGTAGGGCTTGGCACAGTCGCTTCTATTGTACAGTAGGGCTTGGCACAGTCGCTTCTATTGTGCAGTAGGGCTTGGTACAGTCGCTTCTATTGTACAGTAGGGCTTGGTATAGTCGCTTCTATTGTGCAGTAGGGCTTGGTATAGTCGCAGAGTCAGAAAAACATCTTGAGGTGAAAGCACTTGAAGGAAATGTTAGGAGTCCAAAGTCTCCTTCTTTCGAATGATCGAAAATTTCGATGATAAATAAAAATGAAAGTTTTCACATCGATTTCTTTATTGTAAGCGTATGTTACGATAATTACGTTAATGCCTGATGGATAAATTTGAATAAAGTTTTAAGGTTATTCTCATGATGCAGTTTTATTTCAAATAAAAATCTTATCTTAGATTATGTTCAAAAATATAGGAAGAAATATTAGGTGTTGAGACCAAGTAACATGACGGTTGTCCACGTGGCCAAAAGTAGTTGAGCCTTGTAGGAAGAGAACGAGCTCGCCTTGTAACATGACTACCAATACGTGATCTAGTCTCCAGAAATGGTGTACTGCAGTCGTCACACAGGACTCGGAAATGGACCAGAACTAGGACAGTGTTGGGACGCAGGGGCCTGCCTGCCGGCAACTAGGGATGAGAATCCCCTTAGAGACGATGATTTTTGTTTCAATGAAGCGCATCGTTTACTGGGGCAACGATTCTTTTGCTTTTTATTTTAGAAAATTATCATCGTTATTGTTGTTTGTACATTCCCCTCTTAACATCCACTATGTCGCTCATCCCTATGTACTGATTAAAATATTTACCAAAGTTAATAGCTTCCGCCGAGATGATATTTTAACCTGCAATCGAGTCATGCAATTTACACGTATTTCCTCAGCGTTCGCAGCTGCCTGCCACCCTCTCCCCTGGTTTTATTCTGCTCCCCCACCCCTCACCCGCTGCTCCAGCACCTCTTATGGGCTCGCACTTGCGGGAATTCTTGCAAATCCTTCGAGTTTTGAAGAAAGTTTGGTCCTTTTTGAAAGTCCGCCCGCCAGCAATTAGGGACGAGTTTGCCTGGGCACGACTCCATGTTAGTCGGTGCTTCAAACTCTTCCCTGCTGCGTACTGCTGCTGCCATTTCGTCAAGAGCCTTTCACATGATCAGTCAAACTGTGAACAAGGTGCTGGAAGACTCCCAACTATAGGCATCGAATGTTAACTTTGTTCTTAATTCTGGAGTCAGGCTGGAAGTCAAGGGACTGTACAGTTTCTAGACTTTCGACCTGACTTCAGAATTGAAAGCAAAAGATAGCATTCGGTATCCATATGTGAGTGTCTTCCGACACGGTCTTGTCAGGGTGACCGTGTAAAGGGCCCATAACTGCGTCCTGAGAACGCTTTGCAGGCATGGCCGATCGAGAGTAGAAAAGCAGACATACTTGTACGCGCGACTTTGCCGGCTTGCTGGTTGGGCGTAGCTGCTCAGTGCGTGCGCTATCCTGCAGACGTAAGCGGTGGCACATACACTTGCAAACACACACGCCACATTGCAGGTATTGCTCGTATTGCAGGTATTGCTGATACAAAGTGTTTCAGTAAAATCAATATATCCTCGATATTTTCTTGCAATATTTGCTAGATTGCGGCCGAGGCGCCAAGACCTCAATTTGCAGCCCACCAATATTGAATTTGACTGAACCTTCCTGGAGATGAAGAGCTTTCGTACCTTTCATCGGAATGTAATTCTGGCCGACACAAGTAAAATTTATTTTTCTGGTGGGAAACAAGATGCAATTGGATAGCTTGACCACTCGGGGGTTGGGAGTGTGGCGTCATGAAGTCATTTTTTCATTCATTTCTCAAGCATCAAAAAATATACTTTGCAAGTATGTTCATCAGCCGTTTTCCTCATCTTGTGGACATAAATATCGAGTGATGGACCTCAAGTTTGAGAAGTTTGAAAGCTAATAATAAAAATGAGCTCACTACGCACTATTGAAGCGGGGCAAGATTGTAAATATTCCTAACGAGTAGAAAAATAATTTCTAGTAATGACTTGAAAGAAGAAAAATCTCAGATACGTGGTGATGTTTTTGTTGTTTGCGAAGCCACGAGGCCAGTGAGTTTAAAAGCTGTCCCTGTTTTTACTATTATTGAGTTCATGAATATTATCAACGAGTTGAAGAATTTTCTACAAGCGCAAGAACTGCTCCCATTAACAGAGTTGAAAAAGCTTATTGCAATTGAGTGGAAGAGCTGTTCGACTATCATGGAAACGAGTGAACTCGAGGACTTGAAGTCCATTCGAGCGAGGGCGACACTTCGAAGCGATGGTCCAAGCTCGAGCGTCGGCTGTTGAGAGTTCAAAATTGCCTGCGTGCCCGGGGTGGCAACCAGGAGCGGCCGTCCTCACTCGGGCACACCAGTGGAAATGGGGGCATGTGTCGAGCGGCAGGCGCCGGTGGAACTGATGCTGGGATCTTACTGATACTTATTCTAAAGTGGCAAGCTCGGAAAAATATTAATAAATATTAATATTAATAAATATTCCAAGGTGACTACTTGTTCATTTTCAATTTTGATCCTGACCTTGCGAAGAAACATGATTTGGACGTGATGCAATGAGTTGCAGTGACATTTCTTCGTTTTTACGACGTTGTCTACATATAATGTGAATTAGAATCACTCGCTTTCGAACACTATAAAATTGCACGAGCAATTTAATGACGACCAATGCTTGAATTTCTGATATCAGTTCCCTAATGGCACCAGGCAACGCAGCTCGCTTCCGGTAGGGGTGCGCTTGAAGAGATAAGTGCGGGAATTTTCTCCATTTTTGGGAATGTTTGCATCGGAGGGTCATCGATCGCTTCATCAATTCCCATTTGTTAGCTGCATGGCTCAAGTCTTCATTAGAATTAGTGAGCCGTGGTTTGGTAACGTGATTACGTTAATATTTCACCACCCTCTGTAAATATATTGGGCAACGGCTCATCCTCAATGAAATTGGCGTCCACGTCGGTCGCCTCGTAGCGAAAAAACGAGCGAAATTTTTGGATCGAATTTTTGGAAATAAATGTTTCGGAATTTTGGCCCTATGCGCAACAGAAACACGTCTGCGTAGAAAACTATTGATCAGCGCAAGAGTTGGCTCTCGTGAACCTTGGCAAGTCAGATAAATTATCGACCTCGAGTGTGAGGGGACGCTGTCCATCTCGCGGGGAGTGAGTGTGGGATGGAAGGGGCCTGCGTGAAATGTAGCGAAATTCTAGCCTATGATTTCCACTTTTAAGTCTTATAATTCGTTTCCTGTTAAGAATAATTGCTAATGCAAATTTTTGACTGATCAAGAGTGGCATCGATTGATGAGCAATTCCGGATGTAGAATTTGGTGGCCTGTATATTAGATTCTAGGATTGAATTTTTTACTTTCGTGTTTTCCTGTCGAGCAGTTATTTGTTATTGCAATTCTATCTTGGCGAATGTCTGGTATTTATTGTGTACATGCGCAAAATATTCTCTGCTGACACCGTGAACTCGTTCAAAAGTCGTCTAGACAAATACCGGTTAGGGATTCTCCCAGTATTTTCAACAACTGATTCGAGGTCCCTTCTTGAAAATTTCTGATGATTCTAAAAAAGTTTAAAAAACGATACAATTTCAGTATTGTAAAACGTCTGCTTCCTTATTTTCAAACAATCGCTCTAATCCATGCTCGTGGAAACAGATGACTGTGTAATTACTGTGTATCTGAACGCCTCTACGGAGGACAATCGTGTACATTTCGATTACAAATTATAGTTCAAATCAGTATCACCGATACAGGTTGGAACGTCAAGATTTTCTTTCATTTCCTATGTAACGCATTTTCATAGCTAGATTAGTCGTCATGCAATAAATGTTAAAAATGGTAGTGACTTTTGCCCCACCCTGTACCACCCAGATGCGCATCAGTCTGATTTCTTTTCCACACAAACAAACTTCCGATCCAAAATTATTACGAAAAATAACGCGAATTTATTTAATGAAAATACATGGAAATAATGTTTCGGAGCCCATGCCTAATTTTTTTATTTTCTTCACGCGGAATAAAGGGCGCTGCCGGACGCAGCACATTTCTTAGAACCGTTCAATTTGTTAATTTTTCCTTCCTAAGATATTCAATTTTCTTCTGAAATATACCCTCAACGAACGATAGCGGATAGAATATTTTTAAAAAGTAACATCGAAGATATTCCGGTTCATTCGCAAAAGGACAGTAGTGAGGGCATATTTTATAGACGCGGTGAACAAGACTTGATATAAGATTATGTTTATGTCTAAAATTACCCGCGCCGTCAAATCTAAGACCTAAACCAGTATGTGTTTTCTTACGGTGAACGCCAGTCTGGAATGAATTATCCATTTTCTTGATCGTTATATCTACAAAATTGAGCGTATTGTTAGATTCTTTTTCTTTTTTGAATTAGATTGTACTATGTTTACCATTCAGGTAGTCTAAAAAAAGATTTGCATGGTCTACAGTTCTATAAAGCAAAGAAGTGTCATCGGAATATCGTCGATATAAAACCGGCTTGAACAAATGAGGACATCCATCCATTCACTGCTGTCCGTGGTAGGGAGAGAAACACATCTGCCAGAGTTAGTATTACGCCCCCCACCTCCACATGGGAGCACCCTCTTTTTGCAAGTATAAATCCTGGTCGAATAAAAAGAAGTTATCCTTTGTACGGAGCTCAAGTAATTGTCTGGAAGATGGCATGTCGAAACTATGGAAACAACTACTTTCGCTAGAGAATAATTTGGCCTAGATATTCTGAATTGTCTCATTTGCATACAGGACTGTCGGTGAAGAGAGACACTATGTCAAAACTAACCATTTTGGAATCCACAAATTTCTTCGACAACGTAAATAACTTTCATATTTCTTTTATAACTTTTAAATTTCTTTGTTTCACTTGTAATTTTAAAGTTAAAGCAACGTTGTGCAATATTTAAATCAACGGAAAAGCTATTGGTTCGATGAAACATTAAAAAAATAAAAGAACTTGAGTTTGTCTTGGTAATGGTGACCTATGCCCCTTAAAGGGTTCAACTTGCTTCTGACGATAATGTACTCTGACTGGATTCGTGCCACTTTTGGAAGCTTAATTTCTAGAGTCTGGCAGTTACGAACAATTTTACATCCGAGAGCTTTCTTGCAGTGCAATGTGGAAGTGTTTCATCCTCGTGCAACTCTAGCGTTGAGCCGTGAATGTTTTATCCTCATTCAACTCTAGCGTTGAGCCGTGAATGTTTATCCTCGTTCAACTTTAGCATTGAACCGTGAATGTTTTATCCTCGTTCAACTCTAGCGTTGAACCGTGAATGTTTTATCCTCATGCAACTCTAGCGTTAAACCTAGAATGTTTCATCCTCGCATACAACTCTAGCGTTGAGCCGCGAAGAATAATCTGTAAAGCGAAGGTCTATCGCAGTTACAGATTAAAACTAATTGTGTTTCTCTTATTAACTTTGCCAGCTGGAGTCTGTGACAGTCCAAAATTGATTAACTCTTTTCTCTAGAGGATAAACTGTGCTCTGGACCTTTTCTCTGAATAAATCTAATTAATTCTCCAGTTTTTCAGCATGACTTTCAGCCAAATTTCGAGAGAATCAGTAGTCGACAACAAGTTTCCCCGAGTTTTGATTTTTCTTTAACAACATCTTGGACAAGTTGATGACGGAATACCGAAGTTTAGGCTTAATGGAACCGAGTAAACTTGATTAGATTAAGAGTGAGTGACTCAATAAACATAAAAAATTGAAGTTGTAGAGGAAAAATCATGCATAGCTTTGAAATTATTTAATTCAAATTGTTGTATCATCTTCATTGATGTAATCTACATAGCCACGCACCAATCTTTGGATAACGTTAAAATTTTAGGCACTCGTATTTGCAAAAAAATAGGGGTTCAGCTCCCCACTTTGGAGCGGTGGGAGTGGGTCTTTGCAATATGTGGGGGAATGGAGCTCAATATTTTTTGGCGTCAAAGTTGAGCAATTTTTTCCCACTCTAAGAATAACTTGAAGAGTCACGAAAAATGAAATTCACACAATTCTTCTCAAGACGCGTTGCTAAATGCTTTCCATGTTAATAACTCAGGCAATACCACGCATTGACTAATGAAACCCGGGATTTGAAAATGTCCTTTTACCTCGAACACTTCAAACGCGATCTGAAATTGCTTTGCGGGAGACAGTGGAGCATATTTTTTACATTTTTCACATTTTCATAAGAAACATTGAAATTCCCGATAGAAATAAACGTGTTTTCCGACAGACTACTGTAGTTTCTTTTGGTTATTTAAAAGCTGCTCTAAAGTTTGTCTTTCAACTTTTTATTGTGAATTGCTTCAACTGCTGAGAAATGTTTGTAGGAATGTTGTAGTCAAATTGAGGTGCTCTAGAATGTAATTTTACGAGAAACAATAAAATCAGCGTCACAGCCTTTTGCATAATTTCTTTAGTTGATTTCTTGAAGGTAAAAGACAAACAAAATAGAAATGAAAATGTTTCGGGACTCTCCCACCGTCAGTAACTTTCGGAAAAGACATTTGGAAAAAACTTGTATAATAATTGCAGATATTATCAAATGAAAAAAATTACGTTCTATTAACACGGGGCATTAAAATAAGATGGAGTAAAAGTTAAAAGATCATCGATTGACAATATACACGCAGTGGCGGCAAAAGGAAACTCTGCACTGCCAATATTTTCATGGAATGCTAAAGTAGACTAAAAATTACGTAAATAACTATAGTAAGCTATATGTCATGTGATTAAGCTTTATATTTTTTTCTAAATATCATATTCATTTCTTTGATTATATTTTTACTTCAATAGATATTTTTCTACAAACGTGGCCCCACGAAGATTTACAAGTAAAAAAACTCTGCAGTGTAGGATTAGATATTAAGCATGAAAATTAATTCGCATTTCTGACCATACAGCATTTAAATCCGGCTAATATTTGTTCCAATGTTTTTAACGTTTTATTTTAGTAATATTTAGCCAGAATGCCTCGTCTTTCTGTTCGTTAGCGTCCCTATTTCACTTCATACTTTTAATGACTCGCACTAGCGTCCTTAATTAAACTTGCGCTTTTACTATCTCGCACTAGCATCCCTAATTCACCTCATACTTTTAATAATTCACACTAGCGTCCTTAATTAAACTTACGCTTTCACTATCTCGCACTAGCGTCCTTAATTAAACTCGGACTTTTGATAACGAGCGTCCGCCGTAATTTACAAACAATAACTCACGTCAGCATCCTCATACATAAGTGAACATACATGCGTGAGCTGACGGACAGCTGAAGCCACTTGCCTGCCTACGCTGAGGGTAGAGCTGAGAAGTGCAGCTCGATGTTTCGTGTACATGTGGGGGGGGGCAGGGCGCGGTGGAGAGATGCGGGACCGTGTGGTCGTTCCGCCGCCCTGACTAGCACCCGGCACTTCATTTGTGTGGCATCCATGGGGACTATTCCGGAAATTAAACATCTGTTATCGAGTGCAATGCCCTGCAACAGTCTACTGGGAGGGGAACCATGCTTTAAGGTAAATATTTTACCTCGATCTATGGTCCAATCAGAAGCTAAAGCTGCCTGAACTAGGCTAGGAATATAGTACGCAACGCTGGCTTTTATTTTTCCAGAAATTGAGTGGGCAATTAGAGTGGGTGTTGTGCGGGCTGCAGGTCTCGTGATGATGTTTGAAAGTTGTCTGGCAAGTCTGTGCGACCTCTCTTCCTTCGACAACGGTGTAATAGAATTGAAAGAATCATAAACGAGATACGTGAACGTCATTTAAAATGTTTTTTTCTAGAACCAATACATACATTTCACAGTAATGCTATCAAGAAAAATGATAAAGTTGAACTAGATTTTTGAGACACACTTTTTTTGGGCCCATATCAGCTTCTTGAGTGACCTAGTCAGGAAAATAAAGGGATTCTTAATTCGGAGTGCATGCTTAATTTGATTGACGAGTTGCTGCAAATAAAATGAACGTCTACTCCCCAAGACCAGCCGCCAGTTCAGCGACAAGTTTGTTATCCAGTTTTTCTAATTTTAAAATAGTTCGATTCGTGAACGCGCAGTCCCAATCTTTGATATTTTTGGTCTCATGATCCCCCTCAGGTGGCATAAGATCGGCAATAGGAATAGGTTTGTCTACAGCATGCTATGGGGACTGGCGTTCCCAGGGTTACTCTGCTAGGTCACCCCAGCTCTAGCTATGCCTTCGGTGTTACTATCTTTTGTGTTTATTTCGCTTCTCTCCATTTTCACACCTTCTTCGCTGATTATTCGTCATCTTTTCTTCCCCTTCCTTTTCAACTTGCTGTTTCTATGTTCACCGAAAAACGCCTTGAGCATAGATTCTCCGTTCTCCACAGTCAGTGGGGAATGACCCTTCCTTCGTGGCGAGATAGTCTGAGCTACTGGAGCGCTGCCATCCTTACTACTACTACTACTACTACTACTACTACTACTACTACTGCTATTTCAATACTACTACTATTTCAATACTACTACGCCTCATGCGTTATGAGCGATTTGGTCTACAGACACTTCAAATGGCGGAAAATTGGCTACCTGCACTCTGGTGATCACGTTAATTCTAATGCGATTTGCGTGATCGATTTCCTTTTTATTAACCAACGCGGCTACGTAGCAACTATTTACTTCTGTTCTGTTGTAAATCATTTTATGTTATATTGACAAGCATTTTTAAATCGATTGCAAGTGAGCATGAGATTTTGTGTATAAAATACTTTGAAATAATGAAATGTGCGCGTGTAAAGTTAGATTTGTTTGATAATTCGATATCATAAGATATCTCAGAGAGAAAATTTGAACAGTCGCTGCTTGTCGCTTCTGGCAACGACGATTCAAGTCGTTCTGACCAAATTAGTAATTCTCAACTTTGGGCGAGCAAATTTGCCGAAATTTCGAGTTTTAATGAGAAGCTTGAAATGCGTGCACTCTTCCGTCCCTGACCTCTGCTGGTATAAAGAGACCATTAAGGAGAGTCCTCATACTTATGGAAGCAATTACAGAGGCCACCTGAATATTGCATGCGTCCTGCAAAAGTTGTGGTGCGGACGAACAAGCACTCACCAGTTGGGAGCAGTAGTTGTGGCTTCAGTCTGAAGCCTAGTCATTCTACTATTTGGTCTGTTTTAGAAGTATGTCTACTTCTTGCAGATCCATTGATTTATTATTTATATCGTGCATTTGTTTAGTTGAAACAGTATTGGAGAACAGCGATGGATAATGGCAACACTCTAGTTTTACATCATCCAATGGCAACCCACAATTCCAGTAATATACGAAAGTAACATACAAATGTCACAACATCTAATGACAACACACAAATCCCAAAGTAATCGATTGCAACCCACAACTTTTACGACAACCAGTGGCAACGCACTCAACTCCCAAAGCAACTGACGGCAACTCACAACTCCAACTGCATCCAGTGGCAACACACAACTCCAACTGCATCCAGTGGCAACACATCACTTCAACTGCATCCAGTGGCAACAAATAACTGCTGTTACATCCAAATGCAGCACACAACTGCCACAACATCCAAATGCAGCACACAACTGCCATAACATCCAAATGTAGCACACAACTGCCACAACATCCAAATGCAGCACACAACTGCCACAATATCCAAATGCAGCACACAACTGCCACAACACCCAAATGCAGCACACAACTGCCACAACACCCAAATGCAGCACACAACTGCCACAACATTCAGAAAAAACAAAACTGCCACCACATCTAGAAGCAGCACGCAACTGCATCTACACATCATCGAGCCACATGAGGTGCCTCATTTCACCCTGAGTACGCCATTGTTTGCATGCCGTGCACAGCTGGGTTACCCAGCACGGTTGCCCAGCAACCAGAAAGAGACCTAGGCACCATGTCGAGTCTGGGCGAGCGTTGCAATTACAGCGAGTGCCGGCAAATGAATACGATAGCGATGTCGCATGTGCGCCTGACCACAGCGGCGTGTGCTGCCTGCCTTGCGTAGCGTGCAGGTGTGCCTGGTGCAGCTGAGGCGGCCTGCACGTGATGCACGCCTGCTGTAATGGGGCACTTAGGCGCCTGATGCCCTCTAATGGAGCTGTATCCGCTGCTGTGGTGCCTGATGCCCTCTAATGGAGCTGTATCCGCTGCTGTGGTGCCTGATGCCCTCTTATGGAGCTGTGTCCGCTGCTGTGGTGCCTGATGCCCTCTTATGGGGCTGTGTCCGCTGCTGTGGTGCCTGATGCCTTCTTATGGGGCTGTGTCCGCTGTTATGGTGCCCTATATCCTGTTATTGTTCTCTGTCTGCGATTGTGGTGCCTTGTATCCAGTTATGCTGCTATGTCCGCTGTTATGGTGCCGTATATCCTGTAATATTATTTTGTCCGTTGGTGCTGGGGTTCCTCTGCTATTATGGTGCTCTGACCGATGTTGTTGTGCTTCTACCACAGATAGAAATACGAAAAGTACAGTAAATATTTTGCTTAGAGTAGCCTTGGGACATTTTAAAGGAACTGATGTTAAAGCTCAACTTAACTTGAACTCAAAACTTGAAGGAAAACTTAGAAAAGTTAAAGGAAAAGCCAAAAGCCGATGGTGTAAAACCGGCTGCTGATACTCATGTTGACTTCCCGAGGCAGAACTTCTTTCCATGGCCTAAAACTAAAAGCTCGGCATTCTGGAAAACTTTATTTTCATGCATGATATTGCTCCGTTGAATGCAGCGAGGCCACAACCCATCATTTGAGAAATGTCCTTGCTGGGCGCTGCGAGATAATGGTGGGCTGCCTTGTTCGTCGCATTTAAATCGGACAGAGAACCTCTGGAACAACCTTAAGAGTAAGATTTACGCCGCTGATGGGCAGTATAATCCTAAGGATGACGAGTGTAAATCTTCTGGACTGCTACTGATGAGGTTTTCTCGGATAGGATTTTATCACGAAATTGACTTCCTTAATGAAGCAAAGCTTTTTTTATTGATATCTTTAAATGGCATGTTATCTTGATTACTAGTTGTATAATAGGGTAAAAAATTAATGTTTAGAGTTGAATTCCTAGTTTCTAATGTTAAATAACTGTAAAACGAGGATTTTCTTCAATTTCTTCATTGCGTGGTTCCATTAAGAGATCTTTTAGGGCATTTGCAGATAGAAGTGCCCTGTGATTACCACAACAGCGCTCCAAAAATGGCTACCGTTTGTTTACAGCTGCGCAGATCGTGTCCAAATTTTAGCGATTTATATGGAAAGTGTTGCCACGCAGTGTGAAGTTTCAGGTGTTTTCGTGGAAAAAGCGTTTGAGTTATCGCAAAAAAACGATTTGCATATAATTTTGGAACGTCGCGCAGTTGATGGGCGTTGCACAGAAAATGCAAATTTCCATCGATCCATCAACAAGATGTTCAATTTTCGACTGGAAAAAGTCGCCTCTCGTTCCTTGAGTGCCGGCGTCGCTATCAGACGAAACTTCTCGACTCTAAAGCCAATTTAAATTTCTGCGCTGGGCCGCGACAGCCTCACTCGAGCTGTCCTCATGCGATCTCGAGTCCTCAGATTGAGGTCGACATCGACTTGAGCGAGTCAGGACTGACTCGAGACATGTTCAAGTGGCAGGCTTCTTACGCGCGTTTGTGCGCTTCTGTGGCGCGTATGCGTATGTGCGTAGCTTGCATGTATTTAGCGTGCGTGCGTACGTGTGCGTGTCACGTCGACAATGCGCAGGTAACTACGTTGAGGACCTCACGGGAGCCTGGACGATGGGCGTCTCACGCAAGAAAATGAAACATTAAATCCGTTCGTGGCACGCAACGAGCGGCAGCCGTTACACCAGCTGCAGCAATGCAGTCTTGAGTGCCAGTATCTAGCACTACATTTCGATGACTTACTTGCTGAGGTAAATCCGACAGCGAAGTACCGTGCAGGAATCCAATTAGGCTCGCATGCGGGTTTTAATGCTTTGTACACAGTTGGTGGTGCGGCCATTGCCTCTATTGTGATCCCGTCGGATTGCTGTCCAATTATTCTAGCGAAGCTACGGAATTATTATTAATGTTATTTGACTAGAATTACTGTTCACAGTTCAT
>VOMN01031601.1:0-11711 GCA_014899125.1 Orchestia grillus
GTCCCGTAATTCTGCACAAACGCACCAGTTTCCACTACTCGTTTCGCCAAATCTAGCGTGTGTAGAGTTTTGAGTGTTTTGTATGTTTGTAGGTATGTAAATAAAAATATAAAGCTCAATTTTAAAAATGGTTCTGTCGAGCAATTGTGGGGAATATATTTTGCATAAGTTGTGAAGATAAAATTATTTATGGAATATTGAAGTGTTAACAATTGCAGAGCTGATGATAATGGAAATATTGATAGAACCCCCAAAAAGTTAACGCTCGACTTACTCATAATGGCTCAAAGTTGAAGGGGTTTTGACTGAAGGAAACTATTTAACCTAGAAGTCTATGAATAAAACTTTTCATTCAAGTTCACTTTACGAAAAGTGGTTGTAAAAATGTAGGATTTTGGGGCAGATCTTCATGGAAATAAGGTACACCATACACAAATTTCAAATTCCGTATTATTCCGCCTGACGCTGGAGCAATAGATCAAAACAGGACAGACTCCGGTGTTGCCCTGCACTCTTCAAACGTCTAAAGGTACAAAAATACAAAAACTTATTAAAATGTGACGAAGCGCCCTGACAAAAGTGAAAAAGATAAAAAACATGAAAGTGCGGAAGATGCTCCTATTTGCTAATTTTCAGGGAGATCAATTGGTCAAGTAAACCTAAACGCAACTATGCAAAATGCAGAATTGTGTGGGTAGAAGAAATCGACCAGACGTCCACCACAACTGGCCCCGACCAGCCGTCGAGGGCTGCTGCGCGACGCTTCTGGTACCCGGAAAGGTTCCAAAAGCCTTCAAAAGTCCTTAGATTTAAACCTAACACCCAGGAGAATGAAACAAATTTTAAACTCATCAGAAAACTTTTCTTCTAAGAGGAGGAAGACAGCGCCAGCTCTGACGAAGTTACACAAGAAAAAAAGAGAAGAGCGAGTGCAGGACAAAATGCAGTGAAATAGCGAAGATTGGTCAACAGTCATTTTCCCGGATGAAAAAAGTTTAATTCGATCGGACCTGACGGCTTGCAGTTCTACTGACACAATTTAAGAAAGAATGGACAAGGCTTCTACAAGCGGCTTTTCGGAGATGTATCTCTGATAATTTGAGGAGCATCTTCCATCGAAGGCAAGACGAGTTTTGTGAAAATGGAAAAAAGTTATTGAAGTATTTAGAGGTTTTAGGAAAAATTCTCAGTTCATTCTGAGCCAATCATCACCAGAATAATGCGGTGTTTCAACAAGATAAAGCTGCAATTCACACTACAAAATTGACAACCAATTGGCATGAATACCACATTATGGCAACATTGAGTTGGACCCAAATGTCCTCTGATCTGAACCTCATCGATAATTTCAGGGAATATTAGCAAGGCAGACTTACGTCGGTGGTGGACTATTCGAAAAGAAAGATACGCTGTGGTGCGACAATAAGGAAGCATGATGAGCAACACCCAAAGAATTGCTGACAAATGTAAATAATTTTATTAATAACCGTTGTTTAGTTATCCCACAATGTATTGGAAACGCATGTAAATGTGAAGCAGTTTTATAAACTACAGTTTTTGTAGAGGGTGCCATCTTTATTTCCATCAAAATTTGCCTCAAAATTCTATGTTTTTGTAATTACTTCTCGAAAAGTAAACTCAAACAGAAATTAGCTTTGACGTAGACTCTGACTTCTAGTTGAGTTACCTTCAGTCATTCATTCAAAATTTCATTAGCATTATTTCACAATTATTGAAGTCCTGTGTTAAATTTAAGGGTGTTCTATCACTATTTCCGCCATTTTTGTTAATGATGAGATTTGAGCAAGTGTCTGCTGAGATGTTCTTCCATGCCATGCGTGCCAATTCCTGCATATTCTTTAGGGCGGGACTATTTATCCTTGCTGTCAATTCACACCATAAATTTTCATACGGATTCAAACCACGACTCATCGAAAGTTATGATAAAACTGTAATTGTATTTTCTTGATGGCATGCAGTCAAGAACTAAGACGCATGTTTGGAGTCGTTATCTTCTTCGGAGGTGAACTGTTGGCCTAGCCAATGACTTTATACTGATGACTTTAGATTTTCATTCAAATACTCGATAAGCTGATCAGACTTCATTACTCCCTTTAATCAGAATTAAATTCCAATACTAAATGAAGAGCAATCACCCCAGAACAGCGTATATCACCCTCCCTATTGAGGTGTCGGTGCTGGGTTACTTGAGAGGAATGCCTTATTTCTCGCACCAAACCATCCTGACATCATAATGTGAGAAAAGCTCGATTTTTGTATCATTACTCCATGGCACTCGTTTCCAAAAAGCAATTTTCTTTGTCCGAGTAAGTTTGGGCGAAGTTCAATCGAGCAGCAACACGACCTGATTTATGAAGAAGCATTCGTCGTGGTCGACGGCCAAGCAGCCCATTCCTGTTCAGATAACCCTGTTCTGTGCGGGTACCCGCGCTGGTGACTTGCGTTTCAGTCTCGAGAGAACATTCTATCGCAAATAAGTTGCAAAATAAGTACATTATAATGAGCTGCTAATGCGGATCCAACATCTCGGTGAGGTTAGTTCTAAAAACTCTTGTGTTGGTATCGATTTCAAAGCGCAAGATTTGTTGAGTCCTTCGAGACCGTTTCTGTTTCTTTTTACGTCGAGACAAAGCCTCTTCTGAGCCCAACTAACAAACTCCCTGCAGCAGATTGTACTTTTGATCTCAGATGATGAAGCGCGAAGAAATATTACGAAAATAATTTTCTGATTCGAGAAGGCCAATAATCTTTTGTTTTAATTCAACGCTGAACTCCTTTGTCTTTTTAATCGTGGAGTTGATGTGGGAAAGATAAGGGTTCACACTTTTTGCATCACGTGATGCTCCCTGAATTTTCTAGAATATTTATACTCTAGAGTAATTTAGAACGGCTCTGAAAATCTGTAAAATATTATCAACTTCAACTCCTCATAGCTGAGACGATACAAACACAAGGTTTCGCGAATTCGCCAAAATCTTGAATATTGGAGAGCGTACGAATAATTTCGTAGCTAACGGCATATTCCGCTTCAAATTAATTAGTGCGCGAAAATTGAACTTGATGAACAGCCTCTAGTGCCGCACGTGCTGGTTTGGGACACTCCATGTTATAACTTTCACATGTGCTGTATGTTTGTCCAAGAAACTCGGCCAACTCGCAGCAAATATTGTCTTCTCGTTTTCGTTATATGCCCAATTTAGCAAGGATTCGCTCTTAAGAAAATGTACGACCAGAATGAAGAGATATTTGTCGACTAGAAATAATTTGTGCGTGAAAATTAGACTAGGTTTGTACGAAGTTGGAGTGGACAAAGATTGGGCGTTTCCAAGGAACGATTTGAAGCAGCGGAGCGGTGATTGGGTGACTCTGAATGATAATTTCCATGACTGGGCTGTGATTGGGTGGCTCTGAGGGATAATTTCTATGACTGGGCTGTGATTGGGTGGCTCTGAGTGATAATTTCGATGACTGGGCTGTGATTGGGTGGCTCTGAGTGATAATTTCCATGACTGCGCTGTGATTGGGCAGCTCTGAGTGATAATTTCCATGACTGGGTGTTGATTGGGCGGTTCTGAATGATAATTTCCTCAACTGGTCTAAGATTGGGGGTTCTGATGGATAATTTCCTTGACTGCGCTGTGATTGAGTGGTTCTGAGTGATAATTTCCATGACTTCGCTGTGATTGAGTGGTTCTGAGGGATAATTTCTATAATTGGTCAAAGATCGGGTGGTTCTGAGTGATAATTTCCATGACTTTGCTGTGATTGGATACTTCCCAACATACCTTTTTTATATAGCAAAACTGCGATTGGTTGTTCGTAAGTATTACTTTTTGTGATTGAAATTTGATCTGACGTTTCTAATTTTCACGTGCCATTTCTAATACGATGATATGTTCCAAGCATTAGGGTCTGCAACCTCAGTAATGACTGGTCTGAACTTTTATCCGTGACTGATCTGTAATTTTATCCGTGACTGGTGTATAATTTTATTCGTGACTGGTCTGTAGTCCTAGCGATGACTGGCCTGTAATCTCAGTCATGGCGGGTCTGTAACCTAACCCGTGGCGGGTCTGTAATTTCAGCCATGGCAGGTCCGTAATCCCAGTCATGGCGGGTCTGTAATCTCAGCCATGGCGGGTCTGTAGTCTCAGGCGTGACAATTGTCTGTAATCTGAGCAATGACTGGTCTGTAATCTTAACTATGACAGGTTTGGAATCTTACCCATGACTAATCTGAAATCTTACCCAAGACTGGTCTGCAATCTCATGTATGTCTGGTCTATAATCTTAGCCGTAACTGACTTGTAATCTCAGGCATGGCTGATCTGTAATTAGGCAAAGTTGGTCTGTAATATAAGGCATGCCTAGTCTGTAATCTCAGGCATGGCTGATCTTTGATTAGGCAAGGCTGGTCTGCAATATAAGGCATGCCTAGTCTGTAATCTCAGGCGTGGCTGATCTGTAATCAGGCAAGGCTGGTCTGTAATATAAGGCATGTCTAGTCTGTTATCTCAGGCGTGGCTGGTCTGTAATATAAGGCATGTCTAGTCTGTAATCACAGGCGTGGCTGGTCTGTAATCTCAGCCGGCACCACACCGCACGCCAAATCCCAAGCTCGCCTGGCTTTACCGCCGCGCTCATTTCATGCCAGCAGCTTTATCAAGTTCGGGAGAAAATTAACTAATTATTGAAGATTTTCTTCTAATTCACAGTAGCTTTCAGCTCGAAAATTGTAAACACATTTGCCCCTATAATTAGTGTTTGTGTGTGTGCGTGTTTGTGTGTATGTGTGAGTGCGTGTTTGTGTGTGTGAGTTTACGTGTTTGTGTGTGTGAGTGTACGTGTTTGTGTGTGTGAGTGTACGTGTTTGTGTGTGTGAGTGTACGTGTTTGTGTGTGTGAGTGTACGTGTTTGTGTGTGTGAGAGTGCGTGTTTGTGTGTGTGAGTGTTAGTGTTTGTGTGTGTGAGTGTGCGTGTTTGTGTGTATATGAGTGCAGGCATATGAAAACCATGTGTAAACACGAAGAACACCTGTATACGGATCGACATGTATGTGTGTAGGTACTAGGGGAACCTGTTGCGTGTTCCTTGAGCCTGTCTACCTGTCTGGAACCTGTTGCGTGTTCCTGGAGCCTGTCTACCTGTCTGGAACCTGTTGCGTGTACTTTGAGCCTGTCTACCTGTCTGGAACCTGTTGCGTGTACTTTGAGTTTATCTACCTGTCTGTAACCTGTTGCGTGTTCCTGGAGCCTGTCTACCTGTCTGGAACCTGTTGGTGGTTTCATTCGTTGTCGCTGGTTTTTATCAGGAAACTCCTACCGGTTAGTCAGAGGCGGTGGTGATTCTGAGGCAGTGGTGGTTCTGAGGTAGTGGTAGTTCTGAGGCAGTGGTAGTTCTGAGGCAGTGATAGTTCTGATGCAGTAGTGGTTCTGAAGCAGTAGTGGTTCTGAAGCAGTGGTGGTTCTGATGCAGTGGTAGTTCTGAAATCCACTTCTAGCGGGAGATCAATCACTCGTTGTTCTGAGATGTGTTAGTTATGAGATCTACCACTAGTGACCGCTCTCTGGACTACCAGTAGTAGTTTACTGCAGAGCCACAAGGTCAATACTAGGTCCGATGTCCTAACCCAGTTACAGTCTTCCCAGGGCTGTCGCTTATCAACTATCTTGCAGCGATATTTGCGCGTGGGCTGCCAAAATCATAAATAATTATGCACTACCCGGCCAAATAGTTTTTCACATCCCTGTAAAATGTCGATTCAATGTTACCAGTTCCGTACAGGTCTCCTCGTAACAATATCGAAGAAAAGGAATATTATAACAATAATTACATTCAGTGTTACTGGCAGTCGGTACTGCACCTGCTCTCTCCGTGGCAACCAGCATGAATAATCCTACCGGGATAAAAACCTACAAAACAAACCTCCGTATTTGACAAACGACAGATTACAGGTTTGCACCGAGCTAGGGTACCCGCTAGAGAAGTGTCTCAGGTGATGGCCGTAAGATTTAGGATGGTGCAAGGAACACTTGTGAGGTAAAAAATTGTGTTGAAGAGCAGTCATTCAGTGATAATAGTAGCACAGCAAAAATTCTGATTACTTGCAACAGGCATTCTCCGGAGCGATTGGCAAAAAACGGTTGAAAAATATCCAACAGTTGACCAGCGTGTCCAGCAGTGACCAGCGTGTCCAGCAGATGACCAGAGCGTCCAACAGTTGACCAGCGTGTCCAGCAGTTGACCAGCGTGTCCAGCAGTTGACCAAAGTGTCCAGCAGTGACCAGCGTGTCCAGCAGTTGACCAGAGCGTCCAGCAGTTGACCAGAGCGTCCAGCAGTTGACCAGCGTGTCCAGCAGTTGACCAGCGTGTCCAGCAGTTGACTAGCGTGTCCAACGGTTGACTAGCGTTCAACGATGGTCTTACGAAATTTTCTGCTTTCTCTGTACGCCGAGAACTGACGGGATTGAATTCAAGACTGGTCATTGAAGCTAACCTACTAAAACGATTTCAATTTGAAAAAAGCCCCAAAGTCTGAACTGTGGAGCGATAGAAACACGTCCTATGCTCAAATGGATCGAGGTTCACATTATTCCAGAAAGACGGCCGAGTTAAAGTGAGGCTGGAGGCCCATGAAGCCTTGGATCGGAATTTTTTCAGTAGGGAAGGTAATGATCTGGGGTGCTCCATATTGACCGGGATTTGGTTCGCCAATCTTGTGCAGCAACAAAATGAAATCTCAGGGTTACTTGAACATACTAATGGCAGATTATAGATAACACTGGTCTGGTCTGCAAAGGGTTTGTCGGAGCCCTAACAAACGTCGTGCTCGCACTCTGGCAACGTGCTCGCACTCTGGCAACATGCTCGCACTCTGGCAACGTGCTCGCACTCTGGCAACGTGCTCGCACTCTGGTAACGTGCTCGCACTCTGGTAACGGGCCTGCACATTACCAACGTGCTCGCATTTCCCTTCCCTGAAAATTTCCACTCGAATTCGTGATGCCTTGATGTAACCGTCCCAGTGTTCAGCCGAGACGGCTCCTACACCTGCAGGGAAGAAGTCCAGATGTTAGTGAAGAAAATGCACTCTTAAAGAGACACCCTCGTGACCCAGGGCACTGACAGACATTGCTCGACTTCGAGACGTGACCATCATTTTCGTCGTCGCCCAAAAAGTTCTAACGCGAGTTTCAGAATGCCAACCAAGCGCGCTTTCCTTTTTCAATCTGGTGTTCAATTAGCGCCCAGCCTTGGAAAGCCTGTCTTATCTGAAGGCCCGCGAAAACTCTTTGATTCTAGCCTCATTAAGAAGTAGAAATTCAGTTTTCGAAAATTTGAATGCTTCACTTGTCTTGTCCGTTACTTTCTCAAACGGTTCCATCAATTCGAATTTGATGTGCAAAAGCGGCAAGTAAATATTTTCTGCAAGGACCAGAAAATCGTGAATAACAGTTTTTGACTGGGAACTATCTAATTTTATTACTATTTCCTTTCGTTTTTACCAGGTATTTTTATTATTGTTACTATGTATTGTTACTATACAGGGTGTTAAAAGACGACGGGTACACACATTTACAGCAGGCAAAATAAACACTTTCTACGAATACCAAATACTTCAAGTCCTTAGTTTTCTAGGCAATTAAATTTCAAATTCAGTCTCGATGCCCATTTAATAACGCTTCCGTTCCTGAGAAATGTCATGATGGTAAATGAAACAAACATTAGAGAAACAAATGTTTTATGAAACAATGCTTACACGCTACAATATCTATTCTTAATATCTACCCCCTGCATCAATGAAGGTCTGGTACACTTCCTCCGAATGGATCGCTTGACACGATGCATAAGTTTTGGTTCTTGTGCAACGTCAAATGTTGGACCGCTCTTCTTGCGACAACATCCATCTCGAGACTCAATTCCATCAGATTTTTCTCTCTGGGCTCACATGAAATCATTGATTTATGAAACACCGGTGGAATCCAAAAAGGATCTCGTCCGAGAAGTGCCAGACTAGCACATTTCGAACAGTTATCGTAACGTTTGTATGATAAAACGCTTGTATGCCAGATATTCGTTTCATTTAGCATTATGACATTTATCAGACACGGAATTGTTATTAATTGGGCCTCAAAACTAAACCTTAAGCCTCAGTGGCCTGAAAACTGAGGAGTTTTGAAATACTTGGAGTTTGTGAAAAGTGTTACTTTTGCGTGTCCCTGCGAACTGCTGAAATTGGTATCGCTCTTTTGCAATACACTGTGCATTTCATTAATGTTGGTTTGAATTGTCGCTGAGCATTTTTAGTTTTTGAGAGTGTTTATGAGAGGATGAGGGGGCTGGAAACTGAAATATGTTGAAATAGGCGGGTATAAATGCAAAAAAAAAAGAAAAAATAGACAATTTTTGATGTATTTCCATAATTTGAAAGGGTGAATTCTCTCCAATTCCTTGTTACGGATGTTCATTTTAGAACTTTTTCCTTTCAAGCGCCTGAGAAGATTTTCTCCTCTCTAGCCCCTCAGAAGATGTTCTCTCTAGTTCCTAAGGCAAGTATAATCCTTTTCATATCTCCAAATTATCGAAAAGTTATAAAAATGAGAGAAGCTTCACCAAAAGACTGGTGATGAGGCAAAATAGGAGTCATATTCCCATTCAGGATGTCATTTTACAAGAGAATGAGCTGTAATGGTGTTGGAGTGGATTTTCTTGCCGACCGGGGTAATTTTAGATAATTATAGATGATCCAGTAGAGGAGTTTCACTTGGGAGGGTCTTAGGTAAAACAGGTTCCCTTTTTTGAACTCAATACAAGTATGTGATGGAGAGTATGATGTAATTATGTGTATAATGAATAATTTCTCTCTACTGAATGAAAATGATTTGCATGTTTTGAATCAGCACTTCGCGACCGTTGGGAGGGATTCCAGAGTTATTATCCTTGCTTCAACTACATGAGAACTTAACGTTTAAAATCAAACTGACGTTGAAATGCAGATATCCTTCCTACGAAAGCTCAGTCTCACTTCCTTATGCAATTTTACCAATCTGTATCTGAATTTGTTGGGGATGAGAAATGTAAAAACATTCCGAAGCTCCCGGACAAAAAATTAGTCACCTGCTACTAACGTATTGTAGGACCTCCACGAGCCCGAAGAATAGCGGCAATTCTGTGCGGTGTCTTCTACAAGTGCCTATTGTGGACCTGGTCGATTTGAAGCCACCCTTGCGCCAACTAGTCTCGTACTGCAGTTTTAATTCAGACGTTGGTTGTAAAAACTATTATACCCTTTCGCAAATATGTTTTTAGTAACCTTCGTTATTAACATTACTAAATGAATATCGTCTGAGGGAATAAACTGAGACCATTTTAAAATGTACTGAAACATTTACTTAACAATATGTTTTTTTTTAACTGAGTCATCTATAACAGTTATCGAGAAACATGAATCCAAAGTTCGCTGAACTTTTTTTGTGGGACGTTCTGTTTAAATTCTACTTTCAGGAAAATTACGTGACGTGAAACTCTATCAACAGATTTCCTAGCGTATGTTGCTGCATCGTATATGCTGCTGCATCGTGGATGTTGCTGTATCGTGTATGTTGCTGTATCGTGTATGTTGCTGCATCGTGTATGTTGCTGCATCGTGTATGTTGCTGCGTCGTGTATGTTGCTGCGTCGTGTATGTTGCTGCGTCGTGTATGTTGCTGCGTCGTGTATGTTGCTGCGTCGTGTACGTTGCTGCAACGTGTATGTTGCTACTTCATGTGTGTTGCTGCACCGTGTATGTTGCTGCATTGTGTGTGTGTTGCTGCACCGTGTATGTTGCTGCATTGTGTGTGTGTTGCTGCAAGGTAAACGCAAGATAACACAGAAAAACGGGAGCTTTCAAAATGCTTGGGATACCATCTACACGACGTAGTTTTCAAACATGATGATTTGGGTTACTGCCCCACAGAAGGCAAGTTGTAATGGTTCCATTGCTTTCAATAATAATTTTCTTACACTTTTCTTTTTCAGTGGGGGGTTAAAAAAGTCCCGTTTTTCTGTGCCAACCTGTATTCTCACACGACACGCATTCAATCACGTCCCAGCATCTCGCCCTTCACGTCCCAGCATCTCGCCCTTCACGTCCCAGCATCTCGTCCTTCACGTCCCAGCATCTCACCCTTCACGTCCCAGCAATCACGTCCCTCGGAGCGCGCAAGCAGGTAGCTTAAGATCCTCAAATCAGGTCACCTTGAGAACGCAGCCGCGTAACATCTGAGGATCACAGTACTTCACTTCTTATATTCGTTGGGGGATTGTTGTCGCTCTCTCAAATTCCCTCCCTAATGAGGTATTGGGGGGAAAAGGTTTTGCAGATGGCGCTTATCGCAATTTTTTCTGGAAAACATTTTTTTAGCACGTCTGTTATATCATTCTTGAGTTCAGCATTTTCTTTGACGATTCAAGTTTAATTTCTTAGTCTTCCCAACTACATGGAAAAGGTTGATGAGAATTCAAAAATTCGTCAAAATGCTCAGAAATTACACGCACGTGGGTGAGGTTGATTTCAGCCATGAAAACTTCTTCGCAGTCCAGGAAAAACTTAATCGCTGAAATGAGTAAGTGCTTCTGAAGAGTTTCACGAGAATTGACAAATGGCGCATAATAAGCCATGGCTTGAGGTGCAGTACCCGAGATTTTGGAAACCCCTCAATTCTCGTTGTTGAAGTTGCTGAATGCTCAAAAACTTACACTGTTATTAGCCAACAGTAGTGAATTCAATGCTGCTGAAGCCAAACAGCTCCTCAAAGATAGCAAGTGAACCTTTCGACAATGTACAATACCTTCCCACGCATCAACGAGGACTTAATGTCAAAGTAATACTAAAGAATTATGGCCGCCAGCCTCGCCCGATCTGAACCCAATGTGCAACTTAATATGATCCGTCTTTGAGCCGAGGGCTTCTGCTGAAACACACATAATCTGAAATACGTGAACAAAATCTTCTTTGCGCATGGGTATGAAATCGATCGGTAAACATTGCGTGGATCTAAATCTTCTTTAATAAAACGTCAATAGGCCGCAGTCAAGGCTTCAGGAGGCCACATGGAATAGACTACCACCATTTTGAAGAGAAAAATTCCACAATGTGAATGACATTGAGGCTTATAGTATTCTCCTTATCTCCGATATGAAAAGTGGAATTTTCCTTGTCGTCAAACGTATTTTCCGTTCTGTGTGAACTGACAGCAAAAAAGCTTCCCTTGTGTCTTGTATGTGGGTAAACAGCATAATTTTCCATTTCTTTGTAACTAAACAGAAAGAAAAAAAATAAATGCTGAAACGTGGCTCTTGGAATCAGGTCAATAATTTTTTCAATTTATTTCTCTCCATTGCAACACGAATATGCTGTATAATACCAGTACAATGTAACAGCTAAGTGTCAACGTTACAAATTAGGAAATGCCAGTAATTTCAAGGAACGAAAATCATGTCACTTTTAACGCGATTGAACTCAGTTATAAAAGCATTGTACGTAGGTACGGAGATGGCGCATTCAATGCTCATGGAAGACCCCGTCGTGACGAATGCTGGAGTTTAGAAATCAGAAGAAGCTCGAGGTGTGTGACCCGCCTGCACTGTAGGGACCGGTCTGCACTGTAGGGACCCGCCTGCACTGTAGGGACCCGCCTGCACTGTAG
>VOMN01031604.1:0-36516 GCA_014899125.1 Orchestia grillus
AATGGGGGCTGTGAACCAGCTGCTCGACAAGGAACTGACTGTAAACTCGAGTCAGATGAGGGAACGAAAGCTCCATTCCCGTAGCTCTGGAGATATGAAATCTAGAGGATAATTAAATCAATGGGGACTGAATTATTTCATTTGCTCATAGATGAGAGTGAATATTTAGGAATCAAACACTGATTTGAAAATTGAAACATCAAACTACGCAAGTCTATGGTCATAATCTCATAAAACTCAAATAAATGTTAGTTCAGTAGCAATGTAGTGCCTGGTTTCAAGAAAAGTTCAATAAATAGGGATTTCGAAACTAATTTTACTCATCTCTAATGGAGTAAAATTTCCTAAATTTAAACGCAATCGCAGTCAATGTATATTTCAACCATGTCCTGCTTTGTTTCCAGAGTAAAAATATTAAAATTTTAGATCTTTCCCTAGTGAGAATCAACTGAAACAATATTGAAAAAAAGATCTTTCAGTTATTAAACGATCAATTTCTTGTAACAACTCACTGATCATTCATTTTTTATCGTTATGAATTAATGTTCAATGATTTAAAAGGCCTTTTTTACCCCTGATATCACGTATGAGTTGTCTGTAAGTTTCGAAAAAATTTAATCATAAAAGTGCCGACTGTTTAAGAGAACGGCGTCCTCCTGAGTCGGCATACCATTCATGCGGCAGAGATCCCATTTTTTATAAAAGAGCAGCACCTTTGCAGCAAGAAATTATTCATTCACAGTATTTTTTGCATATAAAATACTATTTTTTAAATGATACCTCTTTGAAAGTACAAATATATAAATGTATGTTACTATCAGATGAAATCAGTCATTACGCGTAATGATTAGAAATTTCAGACATCACACAAATTGACTAAAATTTCAATCATTTCAATGACTGATCATATTACGTATTACACTAGTTGCCTAATCTTACCTAACCTAAGCTAACCAGGGACTGAGTGAACTACTCATTTCACGAAATGCTTGAAATGTTTAGGCATTTCTAATGCCTGCTTTCACTACATGCCTTGTTGAGTCATTACTGGTAATGACTGTTTTCACTCTCTGACTGTAACATATATACATTTGCGAGAAGGTTACAAATTTCGGCCTAAGGAGAGAACGAATGTTATAGGGAGAGTATCATATTTTTAACGGGCTGGCTACCTCGTTTTTGTACGTGGAAACAAACTTAAATTGTTACAATTCGCTTGAATTTTTGCTAAGTGAGCAATAGTAGTTCTACTGATTATGTGAGTGTTCCTTCTTGACTGAAAAATTTAGTCATTTTTATTGCTCAGTGAATTTATCTTGAAACAGATCATCAAAACACTGAAACCTTATTCTATACAATCTCTGTAGCAAATTAACCGGACTTTAAACAAAACTTAATATATACTTGATCCCTCGATGTAAGAGAAATCTAAAAATCGCTTCACCAATCTTCTGAAATCGAATGTGCCCAAAGTCATTCGATGGTATAATGAACCCTTGTTCGAGATGATCACTTTCAATCTCAGGGACCAACTTGAACAATAGTTGAGCTATGTCTACTACATTCCAGTTTTTTCATCGCCAATTCGTCCGTTAGATACGCGAAGTCATTGACACACTACCGTTATAAACGGTTACATCAGTTTAACGTATCCTCACTAAATATTCAAGTCGCTCGTCGAAAGAGCTTCAATTGAGTAATTGATTCTACTATGATGACTTGGAGCTCACGTATCAGCCAGCTTACGACCAGCTTACGAAGAAATAAAGCTCAAATTTACAATTTGAAAGTGAAAAAGGTAAGCACACATGTATATCAACCATATTAATAACTTCTTAACTGTGTCAACTTAATTCCTAAAAAGCTTCTCCCATATTTTTGTGTTTGACCCTTACAGTTCTACTCGCATTCAGAACACAGCTTTGACGTATTCGCCTAGTTTTCAGGGGCAGCAGAGCTTTAATTAGATTCAAAACTTTTGCAACAGTGCTAGCTCAGTTGACGACAGGTACAGCTTAGCTGTTGTTTGTGACACAACTTCTAAAAGAACTGCCAGCGGATTAGGGGCCTTGAAGTATTTTTTATGAATCTGAAAAATGAGTACCTCATAGAAAAGGTCTAACTTGTGCAAAAGGTATGGATACTAAATCAAGCTTTGATATCACAGTAAGAGTCTCTGGAAGGACCTTGCACTACCAATATCGGATATAGTGAAGGTGTTTTTTTATGAAAGCCACCCACCTGCAACCAAACCGTTAAAAACGCAATTTTATTGTTGTAAAAAATAAAAAACAAGGTATTCGTGAAGGTATTCATTAAGAACACGGCTACAATACTTAAGCTACTTCGTCCACTGAAGTTCTTGAAAATCGTGAAGTCATTTTTAGATAATGGCGGCAGAAACTTCGGAGGATTTAATGAAAACTCATTTGAGACATAAATGCCATAAATTCAGCCCTGTTAGTAATGCTATAGAAAATGATACCATACGAACAGACATCAACTACTATGATACATGCACTGGCAACACTAGGTCCGTTTGAAAAAATTCTTTCAGCATTTTATGTAAAAAATAAAACATTAATAAGGAACAGCCGTGGTAAAAACCCATTCAGGACTAGCCTAGTTTAACGAAACCCCTCAGCGTCGATGAAGACAATCCCAATCCTGGATGTGGTGCCGGTGCAGTTAGACACAATGACAGCAGTTCAGGAGTTAGCGACGCCACTGCTGGCGCCAGTGACAGCACAGCATGCAGCATTAGGGCTGCTGGCAGCCCGCTCAAGTCACGCCACCTCCGCCGCAGGAGCGCCACGACCCTCAAGCATGCGATCGCAGCTCTGCTCAGCCCACCGAGCATACAACCTAAAAACCTCGAACATCAGCGGCTTGAAATTTTCTACGATGGCTCTTTTTGCTTTGAAAGCGTCCATTTTATTTCGGTGGAATGTACCTCTTAAAAGTTTGTTCTCTGCATAAATTGCTGGACGAATGACGAGGAAGTGAAGGTACGATGTAAGTGGGGCATTCGCTCTGGCTAGTGGGACGCCTTAGGTCAATGCACCGCTTGCCCTTCATTCATTACACGACAGCGTCCCTTAAATAGATGCCCATAAAATTCATTGTATTTTCGTAATCAAGGAAAATATTCACCTTTTGTTAGTTCTACACTATTCTAATAAATTTTATCGTTCTATCAATGTTAACCTAAATAGAAAAACATTATATGAGATATTGTATATTTTTTACCTTATAGAAAGCCGGTTCTTAACGGGCTATTTTCATATACTGTGCCTATGTATTACTCTAATATTGTGATATTGAGGCTAATTTACAGTACTATTCATAACTTATTATTCAAAATATTCATAACGCTGATAACAGTATTACTCATGCAGTATTTCACTGTGGTAAGTAAGGAAAAAGTTTTATACACCTGATTCCCTTGATATGCTTGAATTTATTTCAAAGAATAAAAGATACCCCACTGTTCTCTGTATCACAGAGCAGTGGGATAACTTCAATATAATGTGTAACACGAAACAAAAACTTTGTTGTTAAAGAAATTTCAGCGTTTGTTGGAGAAATGATAGCACGTTAACCAGCAACACAACTCGCTCAAACACTGGCAGTGTCAGTCCATTCAAGTGAAACCCACTCAGCGTTAGTGAAGACAAGCTCAATCTTAAATTTCCCCTACGCAGTGCGAGTCCTGTGTGGGGGCCTCGAGCAACACACGTTGCTCCTATCAGCCTGAAGAGTAATATCTTTTAAAAAGCAATAAACAATAATAATATATTTAAAGTACAAGACCACGTCTCGCATGACATCAATTCAAGCTCAAGACAGAGGAGCATGACAAGCGTGGTGACGCGGAGTATTTATCAGCTAGAATGCCAATTCTGCAACTTTTAAAAATTACTATCCTTATTTAGCTAAATTACATAAGTTGCAGAGGCTCCAGCTGCTTTGAAGCTTTCCCTTATTTGTTTTGTTTTTAGCATAATTAGATAAGTTGCAAAAGTTCCAGCAATTTCAAGGTTTTGCATAGCTAGTTTCATAACTTGATAGATAATGTTACGTATGATTTAGCGTTTTTTTAGATTGAATGTTATAATTCAAGCTCAAGTCTCAACACTTGATGATCCGCTGCACTACATCAGCCACTAATGTTTTGTACAGTTCAAGTTAAACTTATTTGTACAGCTGAACTAATAATTCGAAACTCCAAAATAAATAAAGTGATGCATCAAGCAGCCTGTGCGTCTGGAATTTGTCGAGACTCTTCCTAGTGCGAATAATTTAAATAGTTATCTACTAACATTGCATTGAAAATTTAGTTATTTTTAGGAGCAGCTCATCGACCCTGAAATTGCGTCATGTTGTTTTCTGCGAATGCTACATCAGGATCAAAAGATGTTCTTTATCCTTTTGCATATCAAACACTTTCTGACTTATTGCATAGCTAAAGTTGGTCTTGCATTTACACTCTACAAAAAATCCAACGATGTTCCCTGCACTTCCCTTTTTTGAGTATACGATTAGGAAACAAAAAGATCACTTGGAAGTATATATCATTTTTTAAACATTAGAATGCACGCACTTATTCTCAACGCAGACATTGAACTTCCTTGAAAGAAAGTTTTGTTATATTTTATTTATCGTAGTCTTATTTATCTTTTGGGTTCCATGGCGTACTGGTTAGCGTGATGGCTTCGCGGCCGGGACGTTCAGGGTTCGATCCCAGCTCAGGCAAGGTATTTCGCGTAATCAGGGAGTACATCCCTAGGGAAAGGAATCTTAAACCACACATCCCTCCCATCCCACACCTTGCCAGTTGTTGTAAGGCATTGAAAACCCAACAGTAAAGCGTATTTGAATTAATAAAGGTTCATGTTAGGGAAGAGTGGTTAAAGGCTGTTCCTAAAATATACAGAACTGCAAAGCCCTCGTTACCTTGGTGAGATATCAAACAATGGTGGAGAGGCAGCCATCAGCCGTGGTAACCTGGGTTGTCACTGGAATATTGACTGATTGTGACCACACTGGTATTTTACAACAGGCTTCTTATTGATGCGGATTGATAATAGTAGGCTTCGCACATGCGCCTTAATGACACCTATTGTGGGTTTAAATGTCTAGGTTCGAAGTGAAAATAAAGTTGACAGATCTTCAACTTTTGTTTATTTCGAGTACAGGCAAAAAGTGACTAAGACTCAGCATTGCAGCTACACGATGGAAAAGGTGCAGTGGTATTGTTTATATTTTGGAAAATACCAAATATATTTGTACGGTTTCTAATTTGTTAAGTTTTTGGGAAAAACTGAACATTTTTCTGCTTCTCGTATCTCATTCCCACTAATGCAGGAAGCAGAATTCTGGCCATTAATAAAAATGTTGATAAACATTGTGGCAATATCATTGCAATTATTCGTTACACTGCTGTGCTGTATTTTTATCTGACTGTGATATATATTTTAAAAGTTCGTGGCTGCGGCTGCTCCAGTATTCTAAAATTACCGTTCAGTGTCATGTTATTATTTTCAGGCATAATACTAGACTAGGGTAGGTGACCATATACATAAGTCCCGCGTGTTGAAATGATATCCGCTGTGATCATCGCTGGAGAGTTCTTTAATTCAGCAATAGTAACTTCACTGTAATGGGTAATTGTACTAGAAGATCCATCTCATGCCATAAACTTTATGAATTGCAATAGTTTTACAATATTTTATTAGAATATGAAGTTGACTCGACATCTGCTGCTTGTACAATAAATATTCCTTCGGTTGATACCCTACGTGAATAAATAGTGTAAAGTGAGTAATGTAGAGTAAATAATGTAGAGAAAAATAAATCGCATCTAATGATACCAGACATAAATACATAGCGTATAGGGTATATTAGAAAGCAGTTGCAAACACATTAAAATACAGGACATTGCTTATGGCACATGATTAAGACGAATTTAAACACAGAAGCTTGATACAGCGCCAGTGAATGATCTCTGATAGGAGATCCCCAAGACGCAGCCTTCAGCGTAGTCCCTTGGAGGCCTTAACCTCAGCCTTTGAATTAATAGATGGAGCCCTGAGCTAACGGATGCCTTCTCTCCCTTGCAGGAAGGCGTGAGGTGCCCCCTCCCGGCTGAAGTACTCTCAACCCCCCGCAGGTGAGAGTGGGGGCATGACGGGGGACGGTACGGGCCCCGGGATGGGAGTGAGGTGGGGAGACGAGCCCCAGGAGAGGGGGGTTGATGAGAGACTGTTGCAAGAAGAAGACAAGGATGGCGAGGTGCGCTTCTCCATGTCGAGGTTACAGAGCCGCTCCATGATCTCCCTGCCGCCCGAGCCCTTCATGATCATGCGCTCCAAGGTGAGCTCTCCAGGGGATCTTTTTTATTTGAAACTCATTTCCTTAAGCCAAATGGTCGTGTGCTCCAAGGTGAGCTCTCCAGTGGGTCTTTTTATTTGAAATTCTTTTCCTTAAGCCGAATGATCGTGTGCTCCAAGGTAAACTCTACTTCAGATTTTCTTGTTTTAGTGTATTTCTTTTAATTTAATCAGCAAAAAGTAGTAGCAGGTGTTAAAGGAGTAAGGAAGGTAGAGTGAAACTTCTTCAAGTGAAGATGCTAGAGCATTGATGCTGAAAAATCTGCCTAATGCGTTAAATAGACTCATAGATATATAGTAAGCCTCATGAATATTCAATATAGCTCATCAATGATAGTAACGTAGAAGTATATTCTTAGGGGATCGTGCCCTTGGTACGTTGATGCACTCGCATAGCTGAGTTCTATTCCTGAAAACCGGAGTTATTTGGAGTGAAATTAAAATTTTGTTGAAAACTAAGACATGAGCAATATTAACTTTGTATGAATCTGCATAGATAAACTAAAATGCTTCTGAGGCTCACATGAAAATCTGCTTCACCGGTAAAGCAATTAACATGCATTCAATAGGCATAGGCGTACAAATTTTAAAAATTGTTCAATATTTTCTCTCAGTCAAGACAACATTGCAAATGTTTTCAGTTCATACTGATAATGGTTCATGAATCTGATGGCAACTTTAGCTCGGTATGTGACGGACAATTGGTAGGGCACATCTGACGGGCCCCTCTGTTTCGGCCAGGCCCTGAACCGTCGCGTGCAGCTGAACGTGGGCGGCGTGCGCCACGAGGTGCTATGGCGCACGCTGGAGCGCCTGCCGCACACCCGCCTCGGCAGGCTGAGAGAGTGCAACACGCACGAGGCCATCATGGAGCTTTGTGACGATTATTCCCTCATAGAAAACGAGTATTTCTTCGACAGACACCCCCGCTCCTTCTCCTCCATCCTGAACTTCTACCGCACCGGCAAGCTGCATCTGGTCGAGGAGATGTGTGTGCTTGCCTTCAGCGACGACCTCGAGTACTGGGGCATCGACGAGCTTTACCTCGAGTCCTGCTGTCAGCACAAGTACCACCAGCGCAAGGAGCACGTGCACGAGGAGATGAGGAAAGAGGCTGAGTCTCTCAAGCAGAGAGAAGAGGAAGACTTTGGAGACGGCTTCTGCGCACCATATCAGAAGTTCCTGTGGGACCTCATGGAGAAGCCACAGACTTCCTTCGCAGCCAGGGTGAGTCCTTCTAGCCACTTTTATGCCGCCGGGACAAGTCTATTCCATTCAGGTACGAGAACATAGTCCTAACATAGCAATATAAGGCCGCTATGAGCCACTTTTGTTGAAATTTCTACCTTACAGGCAATTTGTATGTGACTGATAGCTCCCTAAGTAACTTGAATTGAAAGTTTTCCCTCCCAGGACGAGCAGACAAGCTTCGGAGTCTCAAATCGAGCCACCTTCATTGTGCCGTTCTCTTCTCCTTGGCACAGCCAGCAGTCTGGGTCAGACATGAAAATCTCAGTCGCAGCATCGCATTATATTTTGAGGGCTGGGCGGCCGCTCATCCGACCGTTCTCCTCTCATAAAAGGATGTTTTATTGCTGGTTTTCAAGGAACTCGTGGCCTAATATCACTTTCATAGCACAAGTTTCCCTCGAGAGCTGCAGTAAATTCTTAAATTTTTTAACAGTTAATTTCGTTTACAGGTTTTATATTCTTTAATCACTCTGACGCATGTGGTCAACTTAATTTAAGTAGTAATCGAAATGAAATGCACTCATTTTTCTCACTTTCAATCTGTATTTCCAGCAAGTTCTTCGTCAGCAACGACGAGATTTTAATTTCTTACTAAATGATATATTTAAGAAATACATTTTTTTAGCTCTAAACAATGTGGCTTCATGAATGAAATATTCCAAGTTTGAAAAATTTAATTAAAACCAGAAATTGATTAATGCTTTTTCTATTGTCAAAGCAACGTAAATTTCCAAAGGGCCTGACCTGGCGCTTCACTAAAGTTATTCCTGTAAAATGTAACTTCCCTACACCTGCGCAACTTGAAGCACAAGTCGACCTTTATTCGTGAAATGTGAACTTGGTGAATATGTCAGACAAGTCTCGTACTAACATGTATGTGCACATCTCTCCACTATAGTTATTTAGTATCAAAAGCAGCGCCATTTTCGAGTGCACCGTTCACAATCAGTCGCAATTAATGCCATTCATACATAGGTATACCAACAACAGTCTGTAAAACAAACTTTGGAGAATAACTAACGTACGTGATTTATAAACGAGCTACTACTTGTTTAACTGTACCTAGTTAGGACTACAGCACATGTCATAACCGTGGCTGCTGCTTCAAGCATTTGAAAAAGCGCGTAATGGAAGACGTCCGAGAAAATTACCATTCGAGTGTCTCAAGGGTACGCATTTGGTTTTCTTCATCCAAGAGAATGAGCCCCGTATTTCCGCGCAGTAGTGTACGTGTCCGTAGCTCCTAAGGCTGGATATCTCCTGCCTGGGTCTCGATGTATAAATTCTAGGCCTGAGGAGAGCAGGAGGGGCAGTGGCCTAACTCGTCGATTAACTCGATTAAGGAAGGCACCGAGGCCTTCTTCTCCACGACACAAACCTTTAACCCAGGCCCAAAAATAGAGTTAATTACCTTCAGTGAGAAAGAATCGAACGCAGGCCAAGGTGCAACAGCCGAGACATCTTCATCACATTACTGAGGATCCAAATATAGGGATTTTCCCTCAGCTTCTGCTAATATGGCTCGTCTTCTTATGCATATTCATGTTGCTTCGGTCCTGTATTTGCTGGTCAGCATATTTCTCGTACCCACGGGGAAAATGATAAGTAACGGAAAAGGAAGTACTTTTACTAACGAACCTTTCGATCCATCATCAGTATCAGGAAAGGTAGGGAATTCAAAATCTTAAATTTTCGTAGGAAGAACTTAATGAACAAAAGACTTATGAAATTTTATTTTTAGGTATATCTAACAATTACCAATCAATATTCTCCCACTCACATTAAACAATACACATGTACAACGGTACAACCACACCTTGGAAACTTTAGAAATAATTCGGTCAACTCGTACCGGGCCACACTGACGTGCAGCTGTGTTAGGATTGTCGCATTTAATCTTCATTTCCCTAAAAAAAACTCCACCTCGAGATTATGTGCCGGAGGTCTCTTGACACTGAGGCACTCACGCTGCCACTTGGGCTACAGAGCTTACGATGTACGAGTGTGTATGTACAAGCACACACGCAATACGTGTACGTACAAAATCGACCAATTACTTCTGTTACACTCCTAACACCTGTCGGTCGACGTCGCAAGTATTGTAAAATGTCGGGGTACTAAGGAGAACGTATTCGTGTCATCAAAATAGCGTGCAGAAATGATCTAATTTTCTTGGAATTAGCTGATGAATTTGAATACTTGTGGGTGTTAGACGTGATGCACCTGCTGCAGACTGATTACACGAGCTGCAGATGCTGCTGACTGGCTGCACATGCTGCAGATACTGCTGACTGACCGTAGATACTCCTGAACTTTCTGAACATACTGCAGACTGGAGTCCTTTTCGTACAAATAGTAGCCACAGTAACACGAGACTCTCTCATTCAAATAGCATCCTAGTGCTCCAGTGTGAATGTGAAAACCACAGCGCCTTTGCTGATAATTTATTACCAAAATAAAGGGTCAGCTAACTACGCAGTCGCTCATGACGCACCGAATCGTAACTTAAATGCTGAAATTGCTCTCTTGTATTCTGTCAAAAAAATACTAATAGAATAATTTTGACTTCATCAGTCATTTGATACTATTAAAGTCATTAGGTGTGTAGGACTCATACCTTGTTGCGTTACGAGAGCTATGTGCGTGACAACCCTAAGTTTTCAGGCATGGATTTGGAGCAAAACGAGCCATAAATGAAATTTGAGAGTTAATTAGTTTGCTTATTTATCGTGTGTCATGATTTCATTTAGTTTGTTACGATTTTTTATATATCATTTGTTCTACTAAGCGAGAGTTTTTCGAATGTTATGAATGACGATCTTGTTTACCATTTTGTTCCTGCGTGATTATGTTGTCCTTGAACATCAAATGAACGTTTAAACGAAAAATCATCGTATGCACAGAAATGAAACATCTCCTTCGATTAAGTTAACAGTCTCACATTGGGTAAGATATTAAGAGTTTCATAACAGTTTTTCAAGCTTCTGAAGTCCTATCAATGAAGTAAGAAAATGCTAACGTCGTAGGAATGTTTTGGCTCAAGTTTTTCATGTATTTCCTCTTCATATTTTTCCTTCATCATGATTAAAGTCCTATTCTGAGCTCTGCATACCGTCCAAAGAAATCAAATTTTCTATTCATTTAGTAGCAGAAATTCAGCAATTACATTCAAAGTATTAATTGAGGGGTTCCAATTGTGAGCGCCAAAGCGCCAAGTCAAGTAGTACTTTTACGTAAAAAATGCACCTTGACACAGAATGCGCATAGCATGGGCTAAGGAGAAATCACACGCTGAGTCAAATGAACAGGGGAGGTCTGGTGGACCACCATAGGAAGGTATGAGGTGTACACTGCCAGCTACACAACTGTATACAGAAGTGTAGGTGTGTGTAAACTGCGAGGTCACGGCGAGGCTTTCCTCTCTTTCTCTCTAGTGGTGTTGGCTCCCATTCAACGAATGCAAATAGCACAGCGATAATTTAATCTAATCTTCACCGGCATGCACTTGAATGCCATTGCGCTGCTGTCACGTAAGACGAAAACGGAACTTTCTTCTCGGAAAGCTCACCGAATTCGTTAGCTTTGAAGTCCTCAAGAGAATGTGAGTGTTTTTCGGGTAGGTGAGAGATCCGTAAACAGAACCTTTACCTGAAGAACAATGCTCGCAATTCAACGCTATTTATGATTTAATATTGTTGTGGAGTCTTTATGACCTTAATCTGGTTTTTAAATATCGCGTATGATTCTCTTCTGATAATAAACAGTTAGTTGGCAAAGCTCATTATCATGAACAGGGCAACAGATTTTCTTTTGCGTGTTTTTAATGCTAATCCAATCTGAAAAAGCTAAAATAATCGTAATAACATGTTGAGGTTTATTTACATTTACGTCAGAGATTGAGTTTGGCTACTTTGATCTTGGTCTTTGTGCATTCAACGGACTGGTTGGATTCTCAGTCTTACATGCACTCACAAAATGTAAAATATCATCAACTGCAAAAAACTTCTGCAACTGAGCCTGTACATTTTTTTGGGCCACGCAAACTTTTCCCTTCTAATAAGCTATAAAATCTTGCAAATTGATGGTATCATGTCCATAACAAAACGTAAATAACGTATGCAAATTTATTCATCAGGTGTCTATCCAGTAGAATCTTTATGGGAAGTGTATAACTGCATCCTCAAGCGTGATTGTGGCACTGAGCTCAGCTTTACGTTATATCAAAACTGATCTTGAACTCAGTTAACTAGATGATGTGAAAGATACTAGGAACATGTAGTGTTAAGTGTGACTTACCCCCAGTTTAGCAAACGTCTTACGAGGAATTTCTATGAACAGATGTCATTACTGGAAGAATTCAAATTTATATGGGAAGAAACGCTTCAAATTATTGTTAATGCTGGAAAAGTGAAAACAATTCTCCCACCCTGAAAGCGTAATCATGATTACTAAGACATTACATTTAAAAAACTATTTCATACTTCATGAGTGATTATGAGCTGTATCGAGCCTTGAATATGAGGAGTTGATGGCGTCAGGCCTGATATTACAGGGTTCATAATAACACGTTGAAGGAATGCTGTACTGAGTGTTCATAAAATGAGTTGAAGGTGTGCTGTATCGAGCCTTGGTTATATTAATTTGAAAGCGCAATGCAGCAAGCCTTCTTTATACAAAATAGAAGGCGACCAGGGGCCCAGTTCCGCAGTAGGACATGAGGAAGTGCGGACGCGGAGGAAAGGTCAGTTCCGTATCTAACTTTAGCGGAGGATTATAGCCCTGCCGACCCTCGTACACACTCCAGCTTCGGGCTGACCGGAGAAAGATGACCCTCATCGTTATGGCGCAGCTGGCAGGCAGGAGAGGCTTTGCATCAGGTGTGGGCGGCTGCGATACAGACCCTCTAAAAACATCCGCGCTTCAGGAGCCCGCGAGAGAACAGATGACCAACAAAAAAGGCAGTTGCCGAAAGAATTTCGAAGCATACGCAGTGAGTATAGCAGGATGTTTCATAGCTAAATTGGTCTGAAAACATTCAAAGCTGGTGGCTTGTGACGGGATTTGTATTTTTTCACAGCAGCCCGGCGGTGAAAGCACGTAAAAGGTTCAAAGTGTGTTGTCCGAAGCGAACAATCGGATGAATTTTCACTAATGAAAAGGAAAGTCTTCTCAATATAAGCATTTCCATAACGTATAGTAGATTGATATACGGAAGTCATGAACGAACATTATGCATTAGTTTAACATAAAAAATATGTGCTAAAGTTTTATGAGCAAAACTACGTGAGCTGTATTTTTATGTTCATTAGTTTACCGTAGAAAATTATGACCTAAAGTTTTATGAGCAGAACTATGTGAACTGGACATTTACGTTCCAGTGCAGAAAATACAAAATTACTGAATAACATATCAGGAAATATCAAATGACACAACATTAACTCACAAAAGTGCTCTACAGAGTATCGCAGAGGCCTAAAGTGAATAACGTCCTGCAGTGGGAAGCAGCGGAAGAATATTTGGAGGCGCTCGAAATCAACCCACCACTACCCGCTCAGGAGGTAGACCAATCCTGTCAGGCTGGGCAGTGGGGTACGGGTAGGAGTAAAAAGGGTGATGGGGTGATGGGGAAGGGATGGTAGGGAAGAGGTCAGTGATAAAGGCAATAATTTCTCAGTAAAGGGTACCGGGCACAACGGAGGGCGATGACCTAGTACAGGGGCTCTTCCATGAAACTATAGATGGCATGAATCACCACAGCTTGGCGGCAAAACTAGAGATTATTTGAGTCATCGACATTTTGCAGCATGGTCGCTCTCAGAACTATAGTCCAGCCCCGTTCTAACTTGATTGTGAATTTGGTGCTTCGATATTACAGGGTTTGATGTGCCTCTTAACATCGATGAACATTTTCGCTCCATATCGACTTGAGCCAGTAGTTGTTTTGCGCAAGATAACAATTAAGTTTTTTGATTGATGTAAGATGCATTGGAGGGTCCCATCTAAGTTTATCAAGTTTCAATTAATTAAAGACATGAAATATTTCATACTAGCTTTATTTGTAATGCTTTTTTTCAGATGAATTTTCGGATAAGTTTTGAGTGTATGGTTCGAATTGCTGTAGCATTTGCTTCCCAAGTGAGAACGATTTAGTTCAAATTTGAACAGATTAATGGTAAATCGTATCAACGATAGGAAATATTATTCCTTAAACTTTGTGTCCGAAATGTATTCTCGGGAATTGCTAAAAATTAGAATGCGTGATTTCATAAATGTTAGTTGTGAGTACAATATTGGTGCTTTGGTCTACCTTTTTGTTGTTTCTCCTTAGAGAGTATGAACTTCATTCCAAATACTTCGCATGCTTTGTCACTCATTGAACATATGGCTAGCAAAAATTTCACGTTACTGACAAGAAGTTAGCAACATTCTTAATTTCTTCGGAGCTGTGAGTAATCTTAAAGTGTACCATTTCCTGAGAACAACTACAATTCAAGGCAACTGCTAATTTTCTATGGTAAAAGGGCCCAATGTTAAGCAACTGTCCACTCGAGAGCAGACCTTGCTTTTGCTCAGAAGAATTTCTTGACGTCTCAAGAAATATGCAGTCTGCTAAAATAAATTTTAAAGCACGAGTTCCAAAATTGAAAGTGCAAGACAAAATTGAACTATTTTCTTATAATCAGTATGCTGAGACTTCAGCCCATTTCTGACGCTCATTTCCCATCTGTCCAACACACTCCCAAATAAGTACAGCATGACCGAAGGATTCAAGGCCTCTCTTTTACGTTCAATCTCCTGAAAATTTAAGCACCAGCCTCGGGCGGCCTGCCCCTCTCAAGATACGGAAAAGACAAAATGACACAAGAAAAACAATGGAATTTAAGAGTTCTGGACACTCCAGAAAATGTTGCCCCAGCGTCAGGCCTGAGATGGATGGGGTGCGGCTCGGAAGACGCGTTCCGATTGGCTGAGGCAATTTCGTCAATTCCAAGTCTTGAATTTCACTCATGTATACTTGAGCGAAGGTCTTCTATGTACTATTTCTTGATTACTTCTTGAAATGTCTTGTACCCAACTACTTGTGAGTACACAGGAGATGATAAGTAGAAATTTTCTTCCATATCTGGAGAGTTTTCTCCAGCTGGTTGTGATGAAATTGAAGAAATAGATGTTCTTCAGGGCATAAAAAATTATCCTTTGAGAAACAGATCGACAGAAAACTTTATTCTAAATATCAGAGAAGACTGTCTCAGTCCACCTCGCGATTGCGATGCAAAAAAATCTTATCGTTACTCATTACTCAAGAAAATCTCATTAGAAGTGAGGGGTAGTTTACATTCTAACGCTACTGGAAAATTTTATTCTATGAACTTGCAGACGAGGTGCATGCGATGATTCCTACTTAAGCTATCCGCCATGACACTTTTCCACAACCCTGCTTTCTTTTCCATGACACTGTTAAAATAAACTTTAATCATTTCCATAATTCTTTGAATTCAGGAAGTTGATTTGAATGGCACTAGATGCAGCGCAAGCTTTTAGGTCGAGTATTATTCAGGAAGAGATTCTTGCTGATAAATCAAGTAACATTTCTGTAGCCCTTTGAATTAAACCGGTTGATTATAAAACCACTCAGTATAGCGCATTATTTTGAGCTGAGAATTTCCAGGATGTAGCTTGAATTGAAAAAGAAAATTAGGCTTTTAAAGTTCTGCAGTTCAGCAGAGCGAAAGGAATTTTTGAAAAATAGACGCTAATCTTGGAAGTCATTTGCTAGGCTCTCACGCTGCAACTTCGCTTATACGGAACCATTCATGTAATCCGATAATTTTTTTTAATGAAATTTACCACAGATCGAGAAGAATAAATTCAAAACTTTTATTTCGGTATCGTTTATTTATCGATGTAGCCGATGAAACTGAGTGCAACTTACACGGACAACGTAGTGAAAAAGATCAAAGTTCCGCCTTTGATGACCTTCTATTTCTCTTCGAGGAGGCAACCCTCCTGAGATGCTAAGATACAGAGGAAATGCTGCCGTCAACACGCTTTCTCTGAGGACGACACACAGGCATGAGCCACGACCAGAGCTCAGTTTATTTCAGCACTGGTGCCATATTAATGCTCTTGATAAAAGCTGTTTTTAGACGTACGGGCTTGCCAAAGCTAGGCTGTTCTGTGTCAAGGCTTGAAGGCATCTCTCCCTCCCCACTCCTCTCTCTCTCTCTTTTCGTCTGTCTCTCTCCTTCTGATGTTCGTTAGCTAAGATCCTCAATTTCAACATTAATTGCCCACGACACGTGAACATCTCCGTGGCTCATTAGCTCAAAACGCTTTCGTTTGGGTGACCTTGTTGCCGCAACGCAACTTTTGACTTCAAATTTACCGTTGGCTGCTGTGATGTTTGATTCGGTATGAAACTCGTAATCGTAAATATCAACTAGGCAGTTAAAGTTTTTCACTCAAATTTTAATGCTCTTAATTGCTAACTGTACACATGACAAATATATTTTTCAGTGTTTCTCGAATCATTATTCTTATTTTGTTTGATCTTTCAGCATTATCAGTCAAGAGTAGAAAACCTTTCATAACAGAGAAGGTGATCGATGTATTTATTGAAAAAGTTCAGTTATTAAACGAACCACCACATCTCTAAAAAGCCCTGGCCAAAAAAAAACTTACATTGAAATTCGAGACAAAAGTTAGTCGATACTAATTCGATACATTCGTTCACTTATCACACGTACATTATACAATGATGTTCACTTAATATTTTTAATTAATACAACGAAAAGTGAGACGAAGAGCAATACTACTGATTTTTGGTTTGGCTAAATTTGGTTTGATTCTTAGGGTACATCAACTATACCTTTGTACATTCGAAGAATATGATAATTGAACTGAATTTATGAAGAAATTTAATGAGTAGAAAGACACTGAAAAGTATTTTGTTACCTCTGAGCAATACACAATTTAGAGCGTAAAAGGTTCTCTGTTTTGCGGAACCCAGATTTTACGTTTGGCGCTCACCGACTTCGACAGTTAATGGATCGGTTTATTTTCCTCCGACATAAATCTTATCAAAATATTTTCCAAGTCCCCACAGGACATTGTCCCAAGCTTCGTGTCACATCACTCCTGATTGGCTGTCAGCCAACGTGAACGAACGTCACTAGTTTGGCGAATTAATTGTTTATTGAGCAAAAAATGGAAGCTGGCCGACGCTGGCAGAAGTTCCCCACCCCTGAGGCTTCTACTATATAATTAATACACAATAATGAGTCGAATTCATGTCACAATGTGAACAAAATCATCGTTGATTGTCTCTCAAATTTTAGGAACAAGCCCTTGAACTATTTTCTTCAATTTGCATTCTTTTTATTCTTGTATTTATTTCATCACTTCGGATGTGAATGAAATTTTTCTCATTAGTAGGGTTATTATTGTTTTAAAAAAGCGGTGGAATGATCACCCTCATTTATTTGTTTTATTCTCGATTACATCCTGAAGATAAATTTGTGACAGAACTCTTAGCGAGAGAATTGTCTCACATCGGCGTTTCTCTTAACTTATGCTTCGAAGTAAATAATAAAACTGAAGATTGAATTTTCCCACTAATTTTCAGCAAATTTAGGGATAATACCATACACGTGAAATTGGTGAAAGAAGAGAAATTTTCCTTTCTAACGGAGGTTCAAAACAACATCCCTACTCACCGGAGCCGCCTGTAGACGAAGACACAATCGTGTGCGTGTGTTTTCCTTACACCTAACGAACGATGCTACTGGTGCATCCGTCATACGCTGGTTTACCACGCTCTACTCACCGTAATGAAGTGAAACTTTAATGAAATTCTCCAGACTTGCCCTTAGTTTGGAGGCGTAATTTACCGAGGAACAGCTCACGCGATGCGGAGGCTCAAAACAACTGTAGGTGGGGGCTGCTGTCGCTGCATTATACGAGCCGAAGCAAGATGGCCAGCTCCAAATGTACTGCCTTTGACCGAGTAATGTATTCGGGGTCGAATTTTTTGCCTGACACTGTCAAGTTTGACGTAAATCAAATTTTTAATTGAACATTTATTATGGCACAGAACTAGAGTTCTCTTTTCAACTGCGATACATGATGATCGTAATGAGGCTTATGCGATCAGAGATGTACAGTCGATGTACTTGAGCCACTTCACAAAAGCAAATTAAAAATAGTGCCGGGTTAATAAATCTGCGGAGTTTAGTACATATATTTCAGTATTCAATTGCTCTCTCTTTCTGCAGTAAACCAATAATATTCCACTATGTACTAATTCTTAGTTGTAGTTCGCTTGATTGGTCGGTCCATCTCTCTGTCACGCTCTTAAGGATTTAGATAGGAGAAAATTCTTGGGTCCGTGTTCCTAAACTAATGAGATTGTCAGATAAGGCAGTCCGAATCAGCGATAGTGAAAATAACATCATTTCATGTCAGAGTTACCGTAAGTAAGAGAACATCTTACGAATTTAACATCATTTGCCCGGCCATTTTTAGCGGGGTGTGTCTACTAGCAAAATCACATTTGCTCACTCAGAGAATCTGCTCAGCTCTTAAATCGGCTAATTTGTTGCATAAAATTACTTGATGAAACTTATGACACAGGAGGATAGAATTTGTTGTATGATCATCAATGAACAGTCGAATCTACGACTGAGACAAATACATATAAATGAGATTAAAGAATTTAAAACAACAGTATGTTTCAGTCGCTTCATGTTCTTAATTTTCACTCACATCGACAGAAAAAAGTAAAGAATAAGCTAAAGGTTCATCCAAGCGATCTTCAGTACAGTCAAACTCAACTCAAAAATGCTTATAAAATTTAACGACTGACCCTATAAAACGTCACAGAATTGGGGGCACATCGTCTCGTGGCCCAGAAAATGCCCCCAAATGCGGACAAAGCTCCGACTTGACCTAGGTGATCAAAGCTAGTCATGGACAGGCAGATGTGCAGCGCAGCGGCACTCCATACAATGGCTGGGGGCAGCGTCATTAATACAAAGCTTGTAGAGCACAGCTTGGCATGAACACTGAATCACCGCAGGTAAAGCTCTAACCTTTTACTGCCTCAGGAAAGAATTCGGAACACTCGGTCGAGTTACTCTGACATATGCGGTGCTCCTGCGAATTCTTTTGATAATGCGATTTTAATTCCTTTATACTAGAAGATTGAAGGTATCACTGTTTCATATAACTACTCCTTGATGTATGCTACATGTTTCTTTGACCTAAAGCACTGCCCAGTGAAAAGAAATATTACTTTACGGTTTTTCAGGCTCAACGTAACATTAATGGGCCTTCGAGAGAAAACGTGTGAAATGGGAGGAAATGTAAGCCAACTTGGTAAAAATTGAGCAGAAAAGGGTCACAGTGACTGAATAGCGGAACTGACTGTAAGCTAGTACGGACTTTGAGCGAGAACGGTCCCAGTGGTACCCTATATTTGCAACACCTGATAAAACAGTGGTTCCATCATCGCTAAATCTGCAAGCTCGAACCTATTTCTTCAGTAACGCACGTGGGGTTACCAGTGAAAGCCTGTTTCTGTGGAACCATTAGCAAGTGTCGCTAAAATTTAATTCTTTGAGGAATTTTGAATTCCAGTGAAATCCTATTTAACTTATACACGCGCCCGTTAAATATGACGGAACAAATGTTGATAAATTCTTAAGACGCCCTCTCATTTACAGTAACTATGATACGAAGTAAAGTTATTTTTACTATCACTGATACGGACTGCCTCCTCTGACAGTCTTGCTATTAGTTTAGGAATACGGACCTGGTAATCTTCTATTTACGTTCTTAAGAGCGTGACAGAGAGACGGACCAAACATACAAGCAAGCAACAACTTTGAATTAGTATATAGTCGGTATAAGACGTATAATGAATGCCCAAACTGAAAAAATGCTGCTTAAGAATGCATCAAATTAGGTTAATTTTTACTATTCGTCTCACTGAAATGGGCATATACGAGAACATCGAGCTCATTTTAGATGCATCGTTCTATAGAATTCACCTTTAAAAAGTCAGTTTACAGTATTTGTCTATTTATAGGAAAACTTGAGTCGCAATTTATCCTCTGATTTACTGCTGGTTATAATTTGTCTCACCCTCATTCTAACACAAAACTGGTCACAAAAAATGTCTTTCAAATAAGCAGCCAAATTTTTATCAGTTAATTTATTCACAGAAAAAACTTAACTTATTTTTATTTATACATTGTCTGAATTGAACAGTACTCGTTCGCGGATTTTCAATCATTTCAAGTTCACAATCATCTAGATACAGTGCCTGCTTAGCTGTCGTTGACTATTCGCAACTGATGATGGTGGCCTTTCACAAAAGCCTTTTCATGCATTTCAAGTTAAGACGTCAAATCGAGTAAATTACTCGCACAGACATACTTCGTTCAATCTTTCTTAGAGTGGCGTATTCCTGCTTAAATTATCCGTCGTGGAGTTTTTATGCGTTTCTAACACACCAATTGAACACATACATTTCTTCTAAATATTAAAAAAATTACTGTGGCTTCAGTAATAACGAAATTGTTGGCGAGTCCAACAGGGCGGAGTGTGCACACAAGTTGGTGCTGCTGGGAGGTAACCTACACCAACATCACACAAGAGCTGGGTGCCTCAGCCGGGACTTCTAGTTGAAGCTCTAGGTTTAGGATCCGAGCTAGGGCTCCTAGCAGTGGGTCCTAGCTGGAGTTTCTAGCTGGGGCTCCTAGCTAGAACTCGCAGCTGGGATTTCAGCATGGGCTCCCATAATAGCTAGGATTGTGTTAGTGGGGCAGGCGGTAACTGGCATTTTTACGATGTTTACGATGCCCGTTATGACCTGAGGACCGATCCTAGTAATATTTTAAGCCTCACAAAGCAAGGGATTAGAACAATTTGGCCACTGCATCGTTGTTGAAGTTTTCAAAGGCTGTCTGTAGTACCTGAAGAGCTTAAAATTGTTAACTTAAACTGAAAATAGCAGAGCAGATCAATGGCTAAAATGCAACCGTGATGAAAACTTTGTATTCGTTCATTTGAGTATGTCTGGATTCCGAACTCTGAATAACGCTAAGTCAAAGCTATTAATATTAATCGTGAGAAATCATTCATGACGCATCAACGAAAAACTTACCAATTTCTTAAACTTTAGCCTCGGCGTCACTTTATGAATAAAATTAAACCCTCGCGTCAGCTTTGCCTACTTTTTGTTATCGCGTTTTATTATTGCAAAATTGATGCTCCGCTTCTCTAAGTAGCTCTGAATGCGCGAGTTCTGTGCATTAACGTGCATTTTGTCCCGCAAAAATTCCCCCCAGTTTTTAGGACACCAGAGAAATGAGGAAGGGATGCATACTAAGATGAATTTTTTTAGATTAAACTTGTTTTTTTTTTTCAGTTTACCGACCGGCTGGAAGCACAAAGTACGTTTCAAATATTTTCTTCGAGGCATTAATATTCCGAATGAGTTCTTCAGCTCACCTACATTCCGGAATTTTGTACTGACAATTTCGTTTTTTTCCAGTCTTAAAAAACATTTCAGGTTTCGTATGTCAAAATACAAAAAAACCTTGTACAATGAAAAAAAGTTGTTTTTTTCTCAGACGAAATTTTGAGTCAAAATTTTGCAATGACCAATAAATGATGTTTTTTTATTAAATGGGTATAAAAAAACACAAACGTTTCAGAAAATAATAAAGGAAATCCTTCTTTAGCACGGCACCGTTTGAACTATGATCCATTCATGCGGAAAAATTAATTCAATTACATCCACTGGTACGATTTTGAATTATTATAAGGTAGCATAATTTAACTTTTCATTAACGGCATCATGTTTGACGTCATCATTTTAGCCAGTAGATTGGTATATGAATAATTATTAGTTTAAAAACTGTCCCCTAAGCCACTAATCTCAAATCGAAGAGCCAGAAATCAGACAATAATAATAAGAAAGAATCTTTAAATTACTTCTGTAAAGGAAAAAGTGTGATAGATGTTGGAAATTATTTCAATATTCTAGAACACACAGTTAGAACTATAAAAAAATGACGTAATCATAAAAGTGTGCTCTTAATATTTAAAATAACATGGTAAGGAATAATTTTTGTATATTCATCCCTTGATCCAAAAATTTGGAAACCATTTGTATTTATGTGGCGATCACCAATCTGTGTATATTAAAAAATTCATCATTGATATATTTTCATATTTTTCAAACATGTGTAATGATACTAATACATTTTATTAAATAACTCTCAGTTAGTAAGTACATATTGCTTTTCATGGGCTGGATATTGCATTAAAATTACCTTTGAGACAAATTATTCCTAACCGTTTTTCACAGTCAATGTCCTGGGAAATAGGTAAATTTAGAGATACCTAACCAAACGACATTGAACTAGACGATGATTCGATGTTACTTACCAGTCCCGACTGCCCGTGTAAATGGAGGGTCTCCTCGACAAGAAAGCCTCGTTCAGTGTGTGAAATGATTATAATTTTCGAAATAAATGAAAACCCTTTTGAGATAATCATTAGTCTGTCTTTGCAATACAAGCGACTATTTATTTTACGAAGCAGTAATGCAACTGAAGTATAACACAAACAGTATATATTTTTGACCGAGTGATATTTGTGTTTCATCCCCACGTTAGGTAAAGTTCAAGGAGCCCGTTTATTATTAATCAAACCTTTAAATAATACACACAAGGATACCTCAGTCCACTTCTCGGTCTCAAAATTTTCGATTTGCTTTACCGACATTTTCTGACCTGAAAGACTGTCGGGTCTTTCTTGAACATTTATAAACTCCGACGCTTTATGAAAGTCTTAGTTAGACACAAACAACGCAAGACACAAGCTTGACACAATGACGCAAGTGACAAGGTTTTATCTAATCCGACCGACGACTTGTGCGTTATTAAGGACTCAAGGGCACTATTTGACCACCTTTAGGACCACCGAACACCTGCAACAGCCCCACGCAGGGCACCAGAGGTCATCCAGCACCGCGGCACGGCGCAGAAGTTGACATTTTTCGCCCAGATGTCACCTACATTTTAAATCAAATTTGCCTACTATAATTGTTTTAAAGTTTTGTGTGCAATTGATCCTGTAGATGTTTGTGTAACTTGTTGGCTTCATAGTGTGTAGTCGTGATTGTTTTACGAGTATTATGGGCAGTTAAATGCTGTGAACCTGCTGTTTAAAATAAGGAATAGTGTAGAAGTACGTTGGTGAAATATGTTGCATTCAAGTCGGGCATCAGAAGCAAACTTTCACAAATAATGTAAACCATTTTTATTTTGCAGATTGCAGTAAAAAGGCAAAGTTGGCCTACAACTATTTACAATGGAATTTTTTTACATGAGACTTGATTTTTAGATTAATGCATACTTATTCGATTACTTGTTTCCTTGTTTTTTTTTGAGTTGCAAAAAGTATTTTTAGCTTGCTTCGTATATTTAAAGCATGGGTTGCATTTTGGGCACCACACAACTTAATTTTTATGCTCTAATCTTAGTTTAAGAATGATTTCAAACAGTGATTTCAATTTTTAATATCTGGAACAAGTATTTTAATAATGTGATTTTGTATTTCTTGTAGCATTTAATTCCAGGTTACACCTTTAAAGATAATTGAAGAACTTCATCTGTGGATTTCGGAATCTGGGGATAACCCGGGTGACATCTGGGGATAATTGTGAACCTCTCGGGAAAATAAATAAATCCCCAGGAGAAGTTTCGCAATTGTCCTTAAAGATAAGATTTTGATAATGGTAGTATTTTGTCTCAAATGAAAAGTTACTAACTTTATGGATGTGTTTATTATTCTATTTCCATTGAGCTGGCGATTTTTTTTTTAAATCTCCTACTATTTTAAGGAAGTTTTGGATAAAATTGGTTAAGGAATTCAGGAGCCATTAATGTCGATTTAATACCACACATCTTTGTTTATTTAATTTTTGCAACTTTTCGTGCAGCTACACGCATTGGTTCAAACATAACGAGCACGTAGCCCACAATTTTTATTACGAAAGTAATTAACGTGGAGGTCCACATTTTTTCTGTTGTCAAATTTCTGATGTTTTCTTTTTGCCTTCGTGCTTCTGAGTGCATAGTGCTTGATGAGGAAATTGTTATAGCTCCACCACCATGTCAATTAATGTTGGCACTAAAATGATATTAATGTTATGCTTCTTGTTGTGAGAATTTAACACTTACAGACTGGTCAGGAAAAACAGTCAAAATTGAACTTAACATGCATTAAATATAATATCAACAAGTCAATACATCCTATAAGTTCATTCACCTTTAGTTATCGCAGAATTCATTCACGTGGATTATTCTGAGTAAGATAAATATAAATTGTCCAGTATTCTATTTTTGTGAAGATATTGTCTCTGGAACAAGTTTAAAAGTCACTATACAGGCACAGACAGCCACGAGCTGTCCTTGGAGTGGGGCCAGTAGCTAGTTTCTCTTTATTTTCAACTCGTTAAGGTGTTTCAATCAGATGGCCCTTACATGCGCCTTTACGTTGAACTCATTTTGAACAACCGATATTTGAACGAATGTTCGCTACATTTGATAAATGAAGCGCAAATTCTGATAATTTTTGACCGGAAACGATTAGTAATACCTTGTCGTAGTCCTTGTCCTAATTCAATGAAGTTGCAACTTGTATGGAAAATTGATACGTTCCTAATCGATTCAATTTTGTATCCTGCATGCCACTTTAAGCGTATTGCACATTTGTGAACCATTCCTAACACCTTCTATGCCACTAATCACATTTCTAAATGCCTACTACTGTTTTTACCATAGCTTCACTGCCCGTGTTTGTAACTCTTTCTATAAACTAATGTGTGTTACTAACTCTCTTTCTCTTCTGTGTCAAGTGATGCAGTTAAAATCAAGCGACAGGCTTCACTATTTCCAAGCCGTTATTTGATTTTAGCTGAGAATTTAGCTGCAGCCGCTAACAGATGAAGCTGGGAAGGGTCAGCGCAATGACCACTATCACTATGCAGCACTTTGAGCTGGAGACTTAATTCAGGAGTGATACTAATTCTGACTTGAATCGTAAGCTTCTCGGGTGAAACATGACTGGGAGGCTGGCGTAGAGTATTTATTGTGCACTTGGGGCTGCCCGGACTGAAGATTAAGGGGTTGTGATGAGAGGAGGTTGACAGAGGGGGTTGAGTTGAGTGCCTTGATTTAGCGACGCAGTGAACGAGATGGCGGAGTGGAACATTGCTGAGCTGAGAAAACTTGCTAAATTCTGCTCTTCGTAACTCAAGACTACTCAGAAAATGAAATTCTGACAGACTGAACAAGTTTTTGTGTTCAAAATGACAAAGAAACATTTATTTGCTTATTCATAGAGAGTAAAAATTTTGCTTCGACAAGAAGCTTTGAAAATTTCAAGATTCAAGCAAACGTCTAACATAATCTATCTCTACTGCCAACACTATCCTTCATAATTACCAGTTTTAAGTAACGCAAAACAAGATACCTAAATAGAAACTAGCGACCAGTAACTGAGCAGTGCTCAGTCCGTGTTCGTAGTTTGAGTGGAGTTTGTGATCGAGTGGGAGATGACTGCGCAAATGTTCGCACTTAGATTCTGCAGTCCACCAGAGTGTGTAGCGTAGACTGCAGCTGCTGTAGATAGTCCGTGTTGCTAACAACGCATTCGAAACGCCAAGCACAATTGACAGCAAAACTAAACAAGCGAGATCAACCAATGAAGTTCTTGAACAAATGAGGAGTGAGAAACAGATTCATCGAAAGCATTAAGCAAAATTAGTGTCGTAGTTCATTCGAAATTAGATGCTTACTAAGATACGGAGTCAGTTAAGCCTTTGGTTGCTATTTTCAAATGATATCCGTAACTAAATTCAACTTAGATTTTGCGCCAAAATTTAGAGAACATATATCACTCAGCGAGTATCACCAAGTATATAGCCATTCCAACTTTAATAATACATAAGCCAATGACAAGTTGAGAAATTCTCAAAAATGTAATTGATATCCAAAGTAACTCAAGCTTTCTATTCATTTCCATCATGCAACACATCAACTTTAATCTTGATCAGTCTAAGTTAGTTTCCCAAAAATATATAACAATACATTTTTCATTAAAAAAGTTATTGTAGGTTTATTGCACGTGAAGTTTTGCCACGTAAAACAATGTTGACTTCATTTTCAAACTCCCTAGACCCACCTGGCGGGTTCGTTGACACGCATATCTATAAGATTAAATCGAGTGCAATTATTCTACATAAATTGGTTGATCTCAGTTTTACTAACGAACTCAAAGCATTCAATACAAAAAGACTACAGTTCTTCCCACAATTTTGATGTGTTTAAATACAGTGCATTGCAGTGGATTTCTTTTTGGTGTTTGAGAAGAAGTACTGAAATTTTGCTTAGAGCCTTGCATGTTTGTGAGAATGGTCTAATGTTCAATTTTGTCAAAGTGTAGTCGTGACTAGATGGTGGCTTTCGATGTACATTTTCTGTTCAATGGTCCACAAATTATGATGCATGAGTTGCGTCAACTCTCGCTGTCCATCTTCTGTTTTGTGGTGTTTCTAATTCTCATTTTAGCATTGAGTTGCTAGTCATTTTTCTTCCCATGAAGGGCCTAACGAGCACTCCATTTCCTTACTTTCTGCCGACGAATCCTACTTCAGTCTGTCCCATAATAGTGAATTCACATGCTCTGTATTCCAAGTCAGCCGATCCCTTCTATCAGATGACCGATCAATTCCTGTAAATGGCATACACGGGAGTGACAGATTTGCCCTATTCTAATTCTCCAGGTTCTGGCCGTGATCTCCGTGGTCTTCATCATCATGTCGACCTTAGCCTTGGTTTTGAACACAGTGCCTGCCTTCCAAGACGGCAACCAAACTGATAACGAAACATTAGCCATGGTAGAAGCAGTGTGCATCACTTGGTTCACGCTGGAATACTTATTAAGATTCTCCGCGAGTCCCAATAAGTGGAAATTTTTCAAAGGACCAATGAATATCATAGATTTGTTGGCTATTTTGCCATACTTTGTGTCACTTTTCCTTATAGAATCGAATAGACATTCTGACCAATTCCAAGATGTCAGAAGAATCGTACAAATTTTCAGAATCATGAGAATTCTGAGAATCTTAAAACTCGCTAGGCATTCGACTGGACTCCAAAGTTTAGGGTTCACCTTGAAAAACTCCTACAAAGAGCTGGGCCTACTTGTCATGTTCCTGGCAATAAGTGTTCTAGTTTTTTCAAGTTTGTGCTATTTTGCTGAGAAAGATGACAATGAGGATTATGGCAGCATACCAGAGGCTTTCTGGTGGGCGTTGATTACAATGACCACAGTTGGGTACGGGGACGTATACCCACACACTCCTCTAGGGAAGTTGATAGGCTCGGTGTGCTGTATTTGTGGTGTGCTGGTCATTGCGCTGCCTATTCCTATCATCGTGAACAACTTCGCTGAGTTCTACAAGAACCAAATGCGCCGCGACAAGGCCCTCAAGAGACGAGAAGCCCTCGAGAAAGCCAAGAGAGAAGGATCCATTGTATCCTTCCATCATATCAACCTGAGAGATGCCTTCGCTAAATCCATGGACCTCATCGACGTCATTGTTGACACAGGTATATCATTTTCAGAGTTTCAGACTTGAGCACGTCTTTTGGTGTACAGATCTTTCTCTGATGCGTCAAAGACGTAGATTTATTCAATCGCAACCTCCTTCGAGTTGTTTTACGTCAATTGAATATATAAAATATTGAACGTACATTTCTTGCACTGATTGCGGTTCTATTTTTCTTTCTTCTCAGGTGGGCCTTTTTTAAACACTTTTCAATGGCTACGAACGGCAAATATTTTCCTCTCTGATAAACTTGTCATTGCCTTCACGATTAATGATATATTTTCATGTACAAACAGGTCTTCAGCCTTTATTTTGATTTTAACAAGGTCACAACCTGTCGCAAGCGGACGCCAATTCCGCAGGCGGAGAGTCCATCCGAGCTGGCCACACTGGCACCGGCTGCTACAAGAACCACGAGCACCACTTCGGCATGAAGGGGGCCGCCGAAAATAAAGATCCTTTGCTCGAAAAGACTAACGAGAAGCTCAACTCTAAAAGCGCCGTCGATGTCATGGAGATGCAACCGCAGCACTACCCCCGAGCGGTGCCCTCCGACGACAGAACAGAAACTGAGACGCTTAGCTTAAAAACCCCGGTGAGTTAATAACGACATCCATTTTTGCACCTTTTATTCTTAAAGGGTATTAACTTGTACTTAGCACAGGAACTTAAGCGGTCAACACATGCTGTAGCCTTACAACACGTTTGTGTGCATACTTTCAATCGAACAAATATTTCAACAGGAAATACTTCCTGTAGACAGCTTTATTTTCCGTACCGTACACTGATTAATTTTCGTCGTAACTTTGTGACCGATTCTGAGCAGCTGTAAACTACCTGATCTAAGCTGATACATAGTGCTGCTGCTCATTTAATGTAATGTTAATGTTCATTCAATGACCAATCTGATGAAATAATTCAGAACCTTGAGGACGTTAGAAAATTTTTTACTGGTCTTGCTATAAAGTAGCAAACCATACTTGATTGATGATAATTCTGATGAGGATAGAAGATGAAATTTACTCTGTTTAACCAAGAACACACATTGGGTCAATCCCAAAATCGGCGAAAGTGCAGTAAATAAATATTTTCCCGAAGTAAAACTGCTCGTAAAGTGTAAGAATGTTGCAAAACTCAGACAGAAAATTTGCTGACAAGAAAATTTCTTTGAAGGAAACTGACTTGATTTAGCACCAAATACTCTCGAAATACACAAACGTGGAGATTATAAAAATATTTCAGTGGAGCAGAGTCAAGCAAAAGTTGCCCATTGCATTGCTTGTTAATGTTTATTGTTCGATTCTATAAATCTTGGCATAGAAACCTTAGCATAGTAATGTAAAAAAAAATTCCTCACCTTACGATTTCATGTCATGTGGTAGAAGAAATGCGTATTCACAGCTCGTGACACCAAAATTCTGAGAGACACACCAATTTTGCTCTAAATTTTCCCTGATCACCGGAGGGGACCACGATCACCGGAGGGGACACCCTGAACTGTCACCGCACGTCGATGCATTGCTAGTCGCATGCCACTACTAAGGACAGACATAGGTGCATCAATATTATTAGGATATTAGTGCATCAATATGCATATTCACTTGAGTCCCGTCAAAGAAAGTTGGAGTACCAAACACGTACCCTCTTTGCCTCCCATGGTTATTTAGCAATCACTTTTGAAATGTTCTGCGTGGTATGGGGCGTGAAAAAAGAGTACGTTTACTTAGATTCAGTAGCAATAATATACGTGAATAATTTCATCAAAACCTCTAATAATGGAAAATAGAATTCATGCTCATGTTGTAACCATATGGAACGGGTGTTTACGACAAACCGCTTCAGAAGTTGAACAAAATTCGTAACTCCTGTTCACGAGATTTTTCACTTTGTCTCGTCCCACGTTAGACCTTTTCCTAGTCTACTGCATGGCACCAAATTAGGCCGAATTTGCTCCAAGCGAAATGCGATTCACATTAAAGGAAAACCAGGTTTCATTTCAACAGTTTTACGTGCTGATTGATCTTCAAGAGTATCTAAATTGACTCCGTGGAAGTTATAGGTTAAGGTATTGAATATAGTGTAAAATCAATATTTTAAGTAGTCAGATTTCATACCCAGAATTTTATGTATCAAATTATATCATTTTCTAGCAAATCAATTCGAAAACTATATGGTTTAAAGTCTTGAACATAAAAATTGCGGAAGTTCGAATGAAGAGGCAAGCAAATGTCCCTGAGCAAAGGTTTGGAGATCAACTTCATGTTTGGGAGGCTGTTATCGAGTGCCCGCGCTCACAAATGAGCGGGAAGTTCAAAATGAGTCGTAATTTTATGATGAAATTGTTATACTTCGAGCCTTGCTCAGCGTTCGCAGCCTTGAGCTAAATGCAGGTCCTCAAAAAACACCTTATATCTAATTGCTTTTCGTGTGTGGTAGACGTGTAGTTTAATAAATTTCTCATTAATTTCGATCAGCCTTTTGAATTTCGATCTCATTTTAAAGTTATTCCATTTGAAGTGTATTTTATCATAAAATTACAACGCAAATTCGGGCAAAAAATATTTTCAGCTATTATATTTTAAATTCGAATCATACAAGCTGTTTATAATGAGACTCTGACCAATTGATAGCTTTTGACTGATGGTAGAATACGTAGATTTACGTAAATGTACGTTCTACAATATTTAGTTACCATTCACGGAAGATGCTCGATTGTCACCTGTTGAACTCGGGTGAGAATTGAGCCTCTGAATAGAATTTTTCTGTACCAAAGCAGCGGTAGTTTCATAGCTTTATTGGAAGTACGACTGGCGAGTCAACAAGTAAAACGTATAGTGAGTCTGAGATCGATCAACGATCTGACCTTATAAGTTAATCAGACGGCTCACCGCTTTGCCCTCACACGTACTCTTCACTGTGTGGACATTGTAAGAGCAATAGTTGCTTTTGTTGTAAATCACTCTCGTATCTCAGTGACAAATTTATGTAGGGGATACAGTGTGTAACCAATTCCTCAGTGATTTAATTGTTCACAAAGGCTAAATTGAAGCTAAAAGCTAACCATTTCACAGTCGTCTACTCAGCTTTATTTACGGCGACTGCATTCTCAATCGAATAGTACAGCTGGCCTTCATTTCTTACTTACGTGGGCTTAGGGAAAATCCAATGAAGGTTAAACATATGGAATGCGATGCGTGAAAATAAAAATACACCCAAATCCTGGAATTCAAACGTTGATATGTAGGACGATAACTTAGCACACCAATATTTATATCAATCTTACATTCTACAACCCACTCGGCTTAAGCTTCGTCCCTGGACGCATCTAGGCTGCAAAATAATTTGTGAAGCCCTAAAGTTATTTGAATACGATGGGAATAAAACACCACTACGAGCGAGAAGCGAGCAAATTCGTGTTGAGATTGCGAGTCGATTTCATGCAACGTTCGCGTGAAAATCCTGTAAATCTCACAAATCTCTTCCCAGTCCATCGAGACAACGCCACATCCTCGGGTTCCATTGTGGCTGTGTATGAATATTGCATTCGAGGCACATGTTATGACTCATCTGAATTCAACAGAACTCTACGTCAATTGGTACTGGAAATCTTGGACGTATCAACAAAACATGTTAGCAATTGAAAATGCATATCTTAAATATCGGTACTCATCTAAAAATTTTCCCCGTGTAAAATTTGAACGCAGTCATTATTTCATATAAATACTTTGCTGGCATTCGAAAAATTCACAAGCAGCTTGGAAGAACCGTTTCGAGTCAATAGCTCATAAAAATACATTAATATTATTACCTAGTTTTTCACAGAATTGCAGTTATAGTGTAGGAAGGTCAAAATTAATTTATCTTCTAGTTTAGGTCTATTCGTAAAGTAATTCTATACCTCGTAGATGCATACAAAAAATCCAGGTTGAATTCAATGAATTTGAAATATATATTGAAGCAGTGTTCGATTTCTATATCCCAGAAGCAATCACAGTCTCGGGATTAATCTAGATTTAGCTCTCAGTTTAAGTTTACTTCTGATTCCCACTAACCGAAGGCTTACTTATGAACGCTTTGTTCACTGTCCGTGTTTTATTACACTTAAACCGTCTTTAATTCCTATTTAGTGACATAATTCGGAAAAACGCAAGAATATGAATACTTGATCACACTGAAGATAAACCAACTCAAACGCCATGCTTAAATATTCATTCAGGTTAAAGTTATCGCATATTTTGCATTATCATACTTTTATTAAGGTTGCAACAGCATCCTAATTAGTGTAAGGAATATTTTGGCGTTATTATTAACATTGTTTCTTCAAGGTGGCTCGCGGAACTCTAGAGCCCCTGCGTAATGTTCACGATAGAAAAATTGGTAGCGCGAAGACTCGCTACCGCGCGACGCACACACCACCTAGCGTATTCAATAAGGTACGAAAACACGTGAAACTTTCACTTTTTGTTGCTAAAGTTTTGCTACCAAAATTGACTTTTGATGAGAATTTAAACAAAGCGTGGCACTCGGAATTTTTTACTTCTCTGACTCTTTTCTTCGAACGGACGTTTGATTCTCTTCCAAACATATTTCTAAAGTTTTCCTTCATTTTTCACACTAAACATGCTATCCCGTAAGGTTTCTTTTCGTAAGGTAATTTCGAACTCCGGATTTTTAATCCACTTCATTTCAATAAGATTTGAGAGAGATGCGTGGGCAATCCTTGCAGAACTTCATGCGACTGTCATGGCCATATTTTTAATTTTGAAAATAAGAAAATTCATGAAATATATATATATTTTTACATTGCGTAGCATGCTAAAGGATATTTTCGTACACAAAACTTACATTATTTGTGGTAAGACTTTTTCAATTGGAAGATAACAACTGTTTTCACGATAAAACTTTTACAATTTTACATGACAATTGCAACTTTACTTGTGAGGATCTCCCCATTTCTTGGCTGAGTTCTATTCATCTTCACCATGAAAATTTCATCTTGCATACGTTTTGCACATCTTGACATGATTTTTGCACGTATTGATATGATTCAGTCTCACACAAAGAGCGATCAGCATTGTATACACTTGTTAAGCGAACATTTCCATTGGGATAGTTTCACCACGTGTATTTGACTTCGTACTTTGATGCGACGTTCCTTCTCCACTTTCGTTCTCTGCCTCACTTTCGATCGCGTTTTGCAGGCTTGTCTCCCGAATAAACTGATAATTTTTTTCACAGTGTACTGGTTTTTCTGTTCTTTCGTTTTCTTACATTGCTACGTACACTTTGCAACATTAAAATTTTGTTGTATGACACTCATTTGCTTTGTTCACATCATAACTTTTTCGATAAATTTTCTCTTCATCGTACGTTTTCTGTTTTTATATTCTTATTATTTACGAGCTCTATCTGATAATAGCTCACCAATTGCAATACTTGAAAAAATTATAATTAAAAGAAGGAATGTGTTCTTGGACTGCTCTATCATTCGTACATTCGTTTATAAAATGGTATAGATCTCTATTAAACTTCAGTAGTGGAGTTTAACACATCTATAAAACACATCAATTGATGCTAGTTCTATTGATATAACATTTCCATTACTCCTTCCAATCAGGAATTTTTAAAGATTTTTTCAGTGCCCTTACTCAGTTTTACCCTGGCTATCTGATGAACTTGGGATGTATTGGTCAAATTACACTTTCTAATCTTGAACAACGCGAGAAGGCAATATTCAATATTCGTGTAACATCTCTTGTGAAGTACAGAGTCATTTCGTGAAGTTTCATTTCCACACAAATATCTCATAAATTCTTATACTTTGGACACGGGGGTACATTGTTAAACCAGAAATTGAATGAGGTTTATCATCCAAGATTTATTATTTTATTTTTTCATTTTTGACTGGACAGACTTGAGCACTCACATGACGACTCGGTTTTTCACTCAATACCGTTTTGTTTCAATTTAATTAAGTTATTTCTTCACAAAACTATAACTCATAGATTGTTCTTCTCTCATGAAATTTTATGAGGCTTATATCATACATTTTCTGTAGGTCAAACCATATCTTTATGAATAAAAAGTAAAAGCTTTAAACTCCACGAAAAATAAGCCACAATTCTGACTAAACATTGCTCAATTTATAGATACCTTAGGCGACACGAAGGAGTTAGGCTAATCGTTTGCAGACTAAATTGGAAAAGCATCAGTATTGTTTGGCAAAAAATACTTCTTTTAACACGTAAATTCAGAACAAAAAGCATACTCTGAACGAGTAAAACCGTATTCCTCATCGTATTTACTTGGAACTGCAATTTTGCGCGAACAGAAGCGAAAAATATTCTTTTTAATGTACTTGAATTGGCATACCAGTTAAAATAGTTAAGTAAATAAGATTACTAAGATCAATCAGAAATGGAATTTCATGACACGGAGATATGTATGTGTACTGGAGCTTTAAAAAAATTCGCATTTGTGAATGCTCATCAAAATATATTAAAAAAACGTGTACGTGTAAATCAATATGGGTAAATGTAAAGAGCAAAGGAACAGGAGGTGATTCTCACTCTCGTGATTTTGTAGGGTCGATACTAAAATTATCAGGATGACGTTGCTTTTCGGGTAATCAGTAGTTTCCAGTTCTGAATAACAACATTTCTCATTCCAAGGACCCATTCGGTTGGGAATCTTCTGAACCGAACTCTGCCAACGTTTGAGTGACCATCGAGTGTTTTTACTCGTGTAAAATTGATTTCTAATATTGATCATCTGATGAGAATTTGCTAGTGTGCTGAAGAAGATCATTTATTACACTTTCCAAGTTGATGAGCTTTGAACTTTTGAAGCAATTGTTCGCTTTGGTATTTATTGCTGTGTTTATCACCGACCGTATTTTAGTAGTGTACAGATACATACTTTTCACCCCTGCATACATTCTGTTATCATGATGAGCCAGTGAAGGGGGCCCTGTAGCGAGGCTCCTATCGAGCTGGAGCATGTCACTGTCACTGTCCGCCTCGAGCACGTGCATGATGGGCATCAAACACTTCCAAAACACTTCTCACGTTTGACCATGCAAATATATTTTAGCACAGAGCTTCTTCTGCTTGTACTAGACTACTTTAAGACCTTGAGGCAAATATGTAGTAATTGGGCAAGTGTTGCGCTGTAGCAGTCGTGTCAGACAAGAAAGATTGTCAAAGGATCACGATTTTTCTAAAGGCTCTCATCTTCACAGTGGTGAGCTCTAGAAATATTCAATGCCAACAGCATTGTAATGACGAGGCAGCAGAAAATTATTTTACGAGTATCGAGAATGAATGTCATCACTCATTCCAGCCAAGGGTGAGTAAATAGATGAGTAATTTGTCTGAATTATTAATGTGGTACGTAACTAAAGGTGAATATTAATATTTTTAAATGTATAGAGCAAAGTAATTGTAACCTAAGTACAAGGGGGGATACTAAGCTTAACTTTGGAATTGCTTCTAAAATGAAATAGAAAATGATGTTCTCTGAATAACTAATGGTTTTCTAAATCAGAAGAAGTACTTTCCATGCTTGTAAAAGTATAAATAGCACCTCGCAATAACCTAGCGCCTGAACGAGATCTGAGTAGTTAGGACATAACGGAGCTCCCTAGCTTTGTTAGGACGTGACTCAGCTCCCTAGCTTTGTTAGGACGTAACTCAGCTCCCTAGCTTAGTTAGGACGTAACGCAGCTCTCGACTTTCAGCTAGGATTACGTAGCTCTTTAGTTATTGCTAGGACATTACGTTGTCCCCTACCTCTAGCTAGAATATCAAGAAGCTCTCTACCTCTAGCTAGGATATTACGTAGCTTCCTACCTCTAATTAGGATATTACGTTGCTTTTTAGCTCTTACTACGACATTACGTCGCTCTCTACCGCTAGCTAGGATATTACGTAGTTCACTAGCCCTTGCTAAGATATCACGTAGCTCCCTAGCTCTGACTAAAATATTAAATACGCGGGTATTTGCTGAAGTACCAATCAGCGTAAAGACTTATAAATAAGGCGCAGGAGTCGCGAAACGTTTCTACGAAACTTGATGCTGTCAATCACGCGGGGCAATATGATTTTCGTAATGTGAAGTGTAATGTAATAGCAATATGAGCTTCAAAGGTAAACCATGAAATGAAGACGTCGGATAATTTGATAATGTTGACGAAGTGTGTGATAGGAAGTTGTTGCGTCATTGATACGATGACTTTGGATTAAAGAAATGCGAAGCACCTGTACTGGGGCATTATAGCATGGTTCTGGTTTTTCCTTCTTCAATTGACTAGCTGTGATTTCGTATCAAAATATTATGTAGTATTTTGCACAATTCCACAGTGATTGTTACCAGCGGCTTTTATGTGCATTGGAAGAGAGAGCTTCTCCATATTCTTCGCTACGTCTTTCCTTAATCTGCAACGCAAGCCTGGTGAAGACGTGCATTGTTGCCGATGTACCAAATATTCTTTCTCTTTTTTACATCCCACGAGGAGGAGACATTAAAACAGATTACATTAGAGGGCTTAATCGAGGATTTGAGATGCTTAAAAATTGAAGAAAGCCATTACATAATAGTGCAGCACATGAGCAGTGAATGAGATCCTGTCAAGTTGAAGTGACTCATGTCGTAGCAGCATTCTAGTGTTTTGTTAATTTTGGTAATTCTAGTGTTCTATACACACGGTTGTACCTTCCTGACGTACATTCCTACTTAGGCAGTAAACTTGAAATATTATTTTGCACTGCGTTAGTTTTAGACCGGTATTCATTTAAGTAAAGTAAGAAGGAGACCTAGCCATTGAGTTTTAAAATTAGGCAGCTTGAGAGGCTCTCCCAAAATAATTCAATCTTCTCGATAGTGCTATAATTTTCTCGAGAATTTCCCGAAGCGCATTCATTCGAATAATTTTCTTGGTGACTGGTCCCTAAATGACCAGGCTGCTCCTCTTCATGCCACGCTTGTTTTCTTTACTGTCATTAGTTTACGTTCAGAAAACCTAAAGGGTAATTTTTTCCCCGAAAATTCCTCTATTATTCTCGTTGCCTCCCACCAGAGCTATCAGTCACTGTATTTCGATCGATACTTAGTATTCTTGGTGTTATTATCTGCTCAGTACGCCTGCGTGGCAGCCTTCTCTGCCCTAATATCCTACATTGGTCA